>NDXB01010147.1:0-30565 GCA_002631895.1 Agapornis roseicollis
GTCAAAACACAGCTACTAAAGAGAAGAAAAACTGACTGCAACTGCTGAACCCAGGACATGGTGGTGAATGGAAACTCAACATTGAGCCGGCTTCAGTGTGCACTCACAGCCCGGAAAGCCAACCGTATCCTGGGCCGCATCAAAAGGAGCATGACCAGCAGGTCCAAGGAGGTGATCCTGCCCCTCTACTCTGCTCTCGTGAGACCTCACCTGGAGTATTGTGTGCAGTTCTGGTGTCCTCAACATAAAAAAAGACATGGAGCTGTTGGAACAAGTCCAGAGGAGGGCCACGAGGATGATCAGGGGTCTGGAGCACCTCTACTATGAAGACAGGCTGAGAAAGTTGGGTCTGTTCAGCCTGGAGAAGAGAAGGCTTATAACAGTCTGCCAGTACCTAAAGGAGGCCTATAAGAAAACTGGAGAGGGCTTTTTACAAGGGCGTGTGGTGATAGGACAAGGGGGAAGAGCTTTAAACTGAAAGAGAGGAGATTTAGATTAGATAGTAGAAAGAAATTCTTCACTGTGTGGGTGCTGAAGCCCTGACACAAGCTGCCCAGAGAAGCTGTGGCTACTCCATCCTAGAAGTGTTCAAGGCCAGGTTGGACAGGGCTTAGAGCAACCTGGTCTAGTGGGCATTGGCAGAGGCATTGAACTAGATGGTCTTTAAGGTCCCTTCCAACACAACCCATTCTATGATTCTATGATATGGCCATACAAATGTTTTTACCTTTTTTTTTATTCATCCAGAAAGGAGAAGAAAGGTTTGCTTGTACCACACCATGTGTTAGAAATGGTGATTTGTTCTTTGGAGAACTCTGCCCTGTAATACACATTTGATGCCTAACACCACTCCCCTGACCTACACAGTTACTCAAGGATGTCTATGATCATGTGGAGAAGTTTGTGAAAGCAGTGGCATTTCACCTTCATCATCTGCAGGTCACCTTCTGCTACTTGCAGCTTCTCTGAATAGCCCATAAAGATGTATGGAAATTGGTGACTGCAGGCTACTGAGGGAAAGGAGCCTGGGGGGGTGCACTTATATTACTCTCTAGATTCCTGTCTTCAAACCCAAAGGCTTTCAGATATGGATGCACACACCACTTGAAAGTGCTCTTAACTGTGTATTATACTGATATCAGAAAAGACAGCCTTTACATTCCCTTCTAACATGTATGCAGTTAACATTTCCTAAGATGTGTAGCACCAGGGCATTGGGCTTTCTTGGGCTAAGGACAGTAACAGATCATAAGGTTAAGTTTCCCTTACTGAATATAAGCTGCTCCTTTGCTATTTACTTGTACGTGTAGAGAAAGAGACCACCAGCATCTCTCCTCATCTTGTGTCCCAGGGGACTGCCTAGGAAAAAGGGAATTTATGGAGAAATGAAGGTAATTATTATTTTTAAATGCCTTTTTCACAATGTTATTGTTTGACATTTGTAGCTTCCATTCTGGTTACAAGCTTACACAGAACATTTGCTACTGTATTGCTTGTATATATTGTTTTGATTACCATAGACCTGACCTCTTAGATCACATAAAGCCAGACTTACATCAAATTGGTGCAATTTTTTCCAGCCAAGCCTGTTTCAAAGAGTCTCCCAGTGAAAGAGGTTTGTCCTTTTCCACACTGCTGAAGGCAGAGCCTGCTGAAAAGAGACAGGCAGGTTGGAAAGCTTTGTCAGAGAGTGTGTGTGGGAGGGTGCTGCCTCTGTGTGTATGTGGTGGTGCAGAAGGACAACAAAACCTGCTCTGCATTTCAAAGTCACTGCTGGGAATCAGTCACAACATGCTGCTCAGCAAGATTGTCACTAAGGTTAGTGTTTATATGAAAACAGCTCTGACAGTGAAAATGTATGTCCTGCCCTTTTCTTGCTGCAACAGCACTCACTGCGTTCCTTCACTAGGCATAAATTCACAGTGTTGATATAAAAAGGAAGGTAAAACAATCCACCCTTTTCAATGCATGGAAGTCAATTACTATACTGATTAATAAAATTGGACCTCTATCATGGTATCTGAAGATAAAACTAAGGTCTTGTTCCTACAGCAGAACAGAATACGGGTATTTGTGGCTGTTGACACCAGTACCCTTCCTAGCTCTGCAGGCCCTGCAAAAACCCAATTCATCCAATAGCCAAAATCCTGAGCAGAGAACCCACACACTGAATAGGAAGATGGAGTTGATCATTACTGAGACAGCATGCTGCAGTTTTTGCAACTTCAGTAACAACTCGGTTCTTTAAGCTTTAGATTTCCAAAGTCTGTCCCTGATCCCTACCCTAACTGTGAAGCTAATGTCTATAACAACAGAAAACCCCATGATATATTAACTGTCCTGTACTAACACTGTCCCTCCTAATACTGAGGACTAGGCAGCATGCAGTAGTAATAACGCAGGTTCCTCAGTATTTAGGTACCTAACCTGTTACCTATGGAACTCCAATCTCTTAATGTTCTTGGGCAGCAGCATGTGGTAAATAATATAGATCTTCATGCACATTGGTCATACTCATGCCTGCCATACAGTAGAACAGAAAATAAGGTACCACCAAATAATACCAGCAGCAGTTTATGTTCTTCAGTATCTACAGTTTAAAATCCTGGAGCCAACCCTACTCCTCATTCTAACCTTTGTATTAATAACAGATGGCTCACGCTTTCAAGAAAGAGGGAATACTCTGACCCTCACCTCGTCAGTCCCTGCAGAGCTTTGATGAGCTTGGTTCCTGCTGTCCCCAAGTCTACTACAAACTGAATCCTGATGGGTTATAAGTGAACTGAACTGGTTATAAGTAGCTTTTCTACTTATTACCAGCTGCTCATTTCTGTTGTAGTTTATAAAGCACTGGCTCCAGCTGGCACAAGCTTTCTTCCTACCTGTAGTCCTTACAACATCCTGCAATAATCCAGGGCCTTGAGGCTTTGAACTCCCAGTCCTGGCTCTAGCTGTAGCATCAGCATAATTATATCCAGAATACCATGCCTTCAGAGAAAGGTAATGTAAAATATGGCCCCTATGCAAGATCCATTGATGTCCTGAATCTGCAAGCCTCAGAGCATTCAGCTATAATCATAGTTCCCTAAGGTTCAGCTTTCTGAATCTTAGCCATGATCTTTAATCAAGGAATTAATCTCTACAGCTAAAGAACATAAAATGGAGATAAGATTGAGAGCATCAATATATGAGCCCTATAGTCTCTTCATTGCCTTTAGATAGCTGTAGGGGATATAACAATGCAATTTTGCTTAGAAGATCCAGTTAGATGGCATTCTTCTTGTGTAAGTGTTTGTGAATTACCTTCCTACTCAGAGTTTTCATCAGTTTCTGGTTATTGGCAGGGGGGTCTGTTGGCACTCAAATCATCCTCCCTTTTCTGCAGACCTTGACTCTGTGCTTGTCAATAAGGAAATAAAAGGGAGCTGGGCCTGTTCAGCCTTGAGAAGAGAGTGGGATCTGGACAATGTGTGTAAGTGTTTGATGCGAGGGTGTCAAAAGGATGAGGCCAGATTCTTCTAGGTGATACCAAGTGATAGCACAAAAGACAATGAGTGTGAACTAAAACACAGGAAGTTCCACCTGAACATGAGGAAGAATTTCTTTACTGCGCGGGTGATGGAGCATTGGAATAGATTTGTAGCCACACAGGTTCATGTGCAGGGCAAGATTTGGGGAGAGTGCAGCATCAAGGGAAAATGATGTAGCTTTTCCAGCTGCTGACACTCTGGGCAGCTTGAACAGCTGAAATGCCCGCTTGACCTTTCTGTGAGCCTTCCTCAGAGCCCTATCTCCTTTTCTGCCTGCTCTGGCCCCAGCCACTAGCAGGATCAGGGCAGCAGGCTGCCCTTGCCCTCTGTACTCTGCACGCAGGAGTGTGATGCTGGCAACAGCTGAAGGTAGAGCAGGAGAGGCTGTTGGCTGTCTCCATCTCCAGGTGGGAGGGACAGTGAGAGAGCAGCAGCCTAGATAGGTTAGGAAAATGCTCTCCCTCTGGGTATGAGTGCAGATAGGGCCCTGTGCAAACACAGTTAATCATCTCACAGTGTCTCATTTGTACTACACTGTGCAGTGTTTGAGCTTATCATAAAAGACACAGCTGCTCCACATACTCTGCAAACCACTCTCAGTACCTACCTTCACTTTCACCTCCTTACAGTGTGACTTTGAGTCTTCCTTCAGCCCAGCTGTTTATTCCCACCACCTCTCCAAGGTCTCACTAAAACCAGAGTTTTGCTCGATACTACACACACCGTCCCTCCTCTATCCTAAATTTGACAGTAATGCCCAGCTCAGGTCTTTCAAGCACCTTGTTTCTAAAGAGATCCCAAACCTGATACATTTCCTCCCCAGAGTCTCAGGCCAAGTGCCCCTGCAGCCCTGTCTCCTTCATTAAGCACAAACATGTGAGCTTTGAGCCTGTTCAGTGTATAGCAAAGTGTAGTCTTACCTTTTGCTTAGAAATAAAATGAATGTGGTACCAGTTCACCCAGTTTTGTGCTCTGTTAGACCCATTGTGCAGCTTAATCTGACATCAGCTTGGAGAATGGTGAATTGAGAGCAAAGCTCTGCCTGCTTTGTAGCTTCATTTTTAAGAAGTCCTCCTGAGGAGACACTATCTGCACTTACACTCTTTGTTTCTCTTGTTTTGCAAATTCTTCCTCAGAAATTATTACATCCTTTGTATAATTCTAATGGTATTTGACAGCAGGAGAGAGATCATTAAGTTTCACAACACTGGTCTCTGGGTAGAGGAGCCCCCAGTCGGTGTCTCAGTTAGGGAAACCCTTCAACAGTCAGTTCCCTGTTTGGTTTTTGACTGCCAGCTGCCTTTTCAGTACACTTTGGAGTCAGACACAGCACATGCTGCCTTGTCTCCACCGTTGTGTTCTCAGGAAACAATTCCTTCATTCAGCTGCCCTGGAAGGTTTGAAATGTTTAAACCTGACAGCAATGAGTCTTGCAAAGACAGGTATAAAGACAAGATTTCAGCTGTTCCTCAGCACTCAGGGAAGTTACCACCTCACAAACCATTAATGTCAGGGCATATTTTAGTAATGGTGGCTAAGACACCTCTGTTTTATGGGAGTCAAGAGATCTCACCCCACAGCTCCAAGGATGAGCTGTAAGGGGGTGCAGAGTTGCCTCCATCACATCAGAAGATGGGGCTAGCTGAATGGCAGGGGGGATTCATGGGTGGATGCCTGCAGTATGGCACTGCTGCTGCAGCCACAGCACTCCACAAAAGGCCTTCTCCAGTACCTGGAGTAGAAGAAGGTTACTGCCCAATATCATGCAGGCTCCAGTGCAGTCAGACGCAGGTACCTCATCTGCTTCCAGAGGAGCAGAGCTGGTTCCACTCAAGATGAAATGACCTAGCAGGGAAGTTACATCAGCTTGAACACGGCCTCATGGAGCCTCTCCCAAATTACTCTTACTACTCTCTCATAGTGCCTCATGTGAGAGAAGTTATGCTCTTACTGAGTGCTTTGAAGCAAAGGAAAGGTTTTGGTGTAATCCGTTTTTTTCCTGTGTACTGGAATATAGGCTTCCATAAATATCCTTTTTCTTCTGTTTTAGCAGTGAATTTTACAGAAGTAAGTCTGCTACCTTTTTATTTCCTTGAGTGGTGGATCTGGAGCAGAGACAATCCGATCTCAGAGGTCCTGCGTGGCCCCAGGCGCAGCAGCGACGGCCATAGCAAATCTGACGTGAGATGAAGCGTGAGCACAAGGTGGCACTAATGAGGTATGGAGGGAACAATGTCCCTTCACCTCCATGCTCAGTATGCTGCTGAGGATGCTGGACATTGTTAAATCAGTTAGCCAAGACAAACATGAACAATTCATGAGATATTTATGTTTGAAGATGCATAATCATACCTTTCCCTCTGTCCAACAGATTAGAATGTCTGCTCTCTGAAGACACTAAGCATAGCTATTTTTAAACACAGAGGTTTGTACTGTCACTGAATCCTTAGGATGAGATGTGTGTGGAAGATCCCAGATGGTGAGACATTTCAAAGCTACCAGTATGCTCATAGTAGAGGGAAAGGGAGAAGCAGAATGGCTTGCTTGTCTTCCTATAAAAAATAAATAAAAGGGTTCTAAAATACTACTCCTGCCTTAAAAAAAACCCAACTCATTACTGAACTGACCAGAAAAAATAAAGAAAATCATTGGTAATTCAATAAATATTGAACACAAATGTTTGTGTTCAAGGGAGTGGAAAAGTGCTCCAGTGGCATTTTTGGGTATTGGTTGGATTGATACTGTGATTCATCGCTCACTTGAAGTTTTACACAGAGGTGTTTCAGGATGGTCGCACAAAACAAATGTGTGCATAGGCTTGCCTGTGGTAGTGTGGGCATCCAAGTGCCAGTCTGGAACTGCTGACATTCAGTAAAACTGCTCTAAGTTTTCCCAGTAGGAAAGTTCCCAGCAATGCCAGGATCCTAATTAGCAATTGATTTTCATCTGGCAGCTTGCCATCTGGTCAGAGCGATAGACACCAGAACTCTTTAACACATTTAATGGGATTTCTCCTTCCATTTACACAATCATAAATTACAAAGCATATTTCACTTCACAAAATAAAACCATTTCCAGATCGTTTTTATGACAGTATTAAGTAGTACATAACCTACAACAAATAGTCCTGTACAAGGCAGGAGGATCTATGGAAGTATTGGGAACTCAGACTATTTAGCATTTGCTCTGCAATCTGGGTTAATCTATCTAGCCCTTAGTTATTTCTCTAGGAGACAACAAGTTTACAGCCATACCCTCCACCTCCCTTCATTATCATCGTTACATGTATTTTTCAATTTGAATAGAAACATGTGCTCCCTGAAATAATTCAGGAAATGGCATCACTGAGTTACCAAGCATGTGATACAAACGATCAAGATGAAGGGCTATTAGGCATTTTTTTGT
Source organism: Agapornis roseicollis (assembly GCA_002631895.1). Taxonomy (NCBI): domain Eukaryota; kingdom Metazoa; phylum Chordata; class Aves; order Psittaciformes; family Psittacidae; genus Agapornis; species Agapornis roseicollis. Next base: position 6,936 of record NDXB01010147.1, read on the forward strand.
ACTGAAAATTGAGTTTGGTAGTAAAGTATATGTTGATTTTCTATGCTTGCAGAAAAATCTCATGCTGAGAAACAGTTGTAACATTAGGAATAAGTTGCAGTTAGACTATGAACTCCATAGGTCAATGTGTGAGGGGCGAAAAATAGTGAAATTTGGTAATAATTAAATTTACCAAGCCCCACATTTCCTACTTTTTTCATTTTTTTTTTTTTTTAAACAAACCATTGGGAAACACATTCAAGATAAATACCTACATTTTTAGCAGATTTACTGTACATTTATAAATACAGAAACATGACAAAACAGAACTCACTTTTTACAGAAAAACCAAATCCTTCATATTGAATACAAAAGTGCTAACTTTTCAACAAGGCCAGAAAATATCCAGTGTCCCAGCATCACTTAACTTACATATTTCTGTAATCCAAGAAAAATCTGGCATGTGAAACTGATTCTATCACGAGGACTTTTCAGAAATTCTCAATACTGTATTTTACATGGGAGTTAAAAAAAAAATAGAGAGAAAATACTGTGTGTTTTGGGAAACAGCAAATGACTAAAAGTGTACAGTCTTAGGATGCTAGTGCCTAAATGCAAAGAAACTTAAGGAAAGCTGGAATACACACAAGAAAACAAAAAACTTGTAATACAAGAGGTATGTCAGGATAATACTGCAATAGTAGTAATTGTTTTCATTATATCGTAGCAAAAATGCAAGAAAAATTATGTGGAAAATAACCAATGCACCGCATTGATTTATAGTTTGCTAAAATAAAATGCTGTTTTTTCAGCTAGGCAAAGTAAAAATATCTTTATAATATAGGTTCTGTTTCACAATTGACATATATAATTATGTCTCATGGAAAGGGAAAAGTATAGGTGTAGACAAGTAACACTGATTAAGTACCTTTTTGCTTCTCTAGCCATATTAAAATATGTTTTGCGTTTCTTAATAAGTTAACAATAAACTTGTTTGCAACCTCTCAAAACAAATATACATCTAAGGCAAGGCAAAAGACACAAGGTAAGAGGATTTTTTCTGACCTTTTTTTTTCCCCTTCTACAAAGAGGCATATGTCTATGAGACATAGGCTTTCCCTAACCATTTTGGCATCCATCTGCAACTTTGCAGAAATTGAAGTGCAGTCAAGGAGCTTTTTCCTTTCTGTTTAAAAAAATTTAAAGAAATGTTTCTGCTTCAAACGAATTGTTTTAAAACAAATGGCTTTGAAGATTTGCCTCTCCCTGTCTAAAAGAGAACATCTTCATTTTCTATTAAGATCTGCACAATTAACTTCTGGTACCGCATGTCATTCAGCGTCGCAAGGGTACTGTCCTCTGGAGGTCTCATTAAAGTAGGCCCAAACACTATTCCCAGGTTTTCAGCATTCATAAAATTATCCTTTTCATGCAAGGTAACCCTAAAATACAAGGACAAAAAAGGAAAGGTAAGTAGTTGTTCAATTCCAGAAGAAAAGGATATATACATGTTAATGTGCAGTCCTGCTTCACATCAAGCATTGGTAGATAAGGGCATTTTCCAGTAACAATTTTTACTTCTGCTCGTTATATAACTGTTTCCACAGCAAGTCCAATGCAGCTATGGTGGAGCTGAGATTTCCAGTGCCTTTAAATTTCCCTCGTGTGACTCTTATGTGATTTTTCCACCATTAGGATATAAGAATTAGTGGCAATTGCTTTTCTGAAAAGTATAATCATGATTTAAATGATGATGTGTGGAGCAGTCCCCTGTGCTACAGGGTCTACAGCACTCTGGCACTTTGTGCTTGGTGTGCATCACACCAGAGGTGTGGGTGAGCTTCTCAAATATGAACCCAGATTTTATATTGATTACCAATGCCCCCCATGCTCACAGACATGCTTCTAGCATGCAGGAACCTACCCCTTCCCACATTTCTGCTTTGCTGACTGCCTCAGGACAACTAGCAGCTGAGTGATCACTTGTTATACTTTAGGAGCAGGCTCAATCCTGGAGCAGCTTGGAGAGGAGGCTTGCTAAAGTCAGGCTGCTACAAATGCCATCTATCCTTGACAGAAAAAAGGGGCACTTCTAGGAAGGAGTCCAGGCTGTTTTGTTCCCTGACATGGGTCATACAATGTAAGAATACAAGAATAGGTAGACTATGTGTAACTGGAACAGAGATCACCAAGGACAGCCAAGCTGCAGAAAAGTCAGCCCTGACTGGAAAATCAGTCAGAGCTGCTGAAAAGTGTGCTTGAGGTTTTCCTCCAGGTAACAGAGCTGGGCCACATCAGTGTTGTCCCAGCAAGCCTTTGGCATTCAAGTTTGGTTCTGAGAGTGCTTTTGCCCTGCAGTGTAGACACAGCCACAGTCCCTTGAATGATCACTGACCCTCCTGGACCAGATACTTGCTATTACTAAGTCCAGCATAAGTTCTCCGTGGAACTCCTCTGCCAGGGTGGACCACTTCTGCTACTGCAGCCAGCTTTCCTGGGAACAGCTGATACTGCCCTGGCCATAGCAATTCCAAGCTGGGCAGCAGTGGATTCACTCGTGCTGTAAGGGGATAAACAGGCTGAAACCAAAAGTAATCTGGTCTTTCCTTGATTGCAAGGTCTTTAGATGACTAGGTCCTGCTCCTACTATTGGCTTTCTGCAAGGAGTGGCTCTGTCACAGAAAAACACTGCTCTTCTTTGCCTTCAGGACAGAAGTGCATTAACGGCCATACTCACAGGTGCGTCCTAATCTTCTAGCACAGATACATTGGCTGGGCTTTGAAAAGACAAACCAAGGCTGCTGCCTCTGTGCAAGTATATGTGTAACATTCTGCTTTCTGTCTGTGGATGTATGCAGCACAGATGTTGAACAGCTATTCAGTGCCACATACATCTTCCTAGCATCTCTGTGCAGGAATGCTTGCTGGCATAGGGAGAAGACAGAGGACATTTACAGCTTCACTGCAATGTCACCATGGATGGAGCTGTACGTATTTCACCACATGGGGGACTGCTCGTGCTATCACATTCTCTTCAGTTTTGAGCAAAAAGTTATCCCGAAGATAGGTCAAAAAAAGCAATTAATTCATTGACTGACAAACTCAGTTTTCATTGCTGACATTGTCCTTCGCTGGATTCCCCTGCATTTTTAACAACAACTCAGTGCAGTTCCTTTTCTGTTGAGAAACAGTGCTGGTGTAAAGGCTGTGATCCTGCAGTCTTTACACAGACTTCTTGAATAGGCATGTGTTTTCTCCGTGCAGGAAGAGCCCTGTGAGGCTGGAGTTGGGACTCTATATTTAATCTACAGAACAGCATAGGCTGAACCTAAAGGATCCTTCCCTCTTTCATATTTAAACAAATTCTCTGTAGGAATTAATATGCAAAAAAAAGTTGGCTCTGCTTGATTCTTGGCTTAACTGTGATGTGAGCAAACAAACTTGATTTCCTTGCAGACGCTGAACAGTACAGTCTGAGAGAGGAAATACATTGCGTGACTTGCAGGTATTTGAGAGAGAAGCTTGATCAGCTGTTTGGACTATTCCTGCCTCATCCATAGCTCAGCTCAACAGCTGAACCAAAGCCTGTGCTGCGGTTCATGAAAAAGAAGGAAGGCAAGTATTAACTTGCCTGTTATTGATTCTGTGTGCAAGTTGCTTGTCTATAGCCTCCATGGGCTTTCTTAAAAGCCAACAAGGTTCATCCCAAGTTGTCCACATGTACATGCTGACAAAGGTTTATATTTGCACATCTCATTTCTGCACAGTTCGAAGAAGTTCTGGCATGCCCCAGTAATGTCTCATCGAAAGGAAAAATTACTCAGTTGTAATGACCTGAGCTGACTCAAAAAGAGGAAAAGTCTCTGCATAATGAGAACCTGATTGAGCATGAAATGCACTTCACACAAGCTCTCTGATGGAATTTTACGTGACTTGAGGCCTTTTTCTTTGTAGGTTGGCATTAACAGTGTAGAATGGTGCAGATCAAATCCAGAAAATACTTCAAATTTGCAACTGTGTTGCAAGTGGTGGGACCACTAAGCAAAGACCAAGAATTTGCTGTATAAAATTTAAGTATTCTGTTCCTGCCGTATCCCCCTTTCTGTTGATTCCAAGTAGCACTATAAACTTTAACCAGAGACAAGGGTCATCTTAGGCAATACCTCTTTAAATGAAAGCCTGCTTTGAGATGACAGTGCCAGTCTTTACTCAGCTTTGATTTTTGAAAGCTTACAAAGAAGACTTCCTGGGGCATGTAAATACCCAAAGTAGCAAAGTGGAGCCAGCATGGTTTTGCAAAACAGTTCTGCTTGAAATTAGTGAAAGTGGGGCATCCTCTTTGGAGCAATTCCTAGTTTTCCTAGGTATCTAGCTGAAAGCTTAGAAAACTCGGCAGTACACTCCCCAGTTAATTCAGAAAATGAAATGTAGGCCTTATGAATCTGTATGTGTGTGTTATGTATGCCTAAAGAAGATTTGTAAAGTGAAATAGGCAGAGTGTGTTTAAAACTAAAACAAATGTAACTGGTAAGGGCCTGTATTTCTTTTACTAGTCATATAAAAATAGGCCCTATTTGATTCTTGGCTTAACTGTGATGTGAGCAAACAACTCACAAGAGACAGCTCTCTTTCCTTTTAGGGTTATCATTCAAGAAGACAAATCAGGAGGTAAGGGGAGGCAGAAGCAAAGCACGATCTAGTGACTTACTGCAGCACATCTAGTACTACCATTCCAGTATTTTTCAGATAATATCTGTCTCAGAAAAGTGTGACAAATCTCAATCAACTCTTCAAAGATTTGCACTGACCTGCAACACATATATGCTGTATATGTGCACAGCTCCTATGCATTTACACAAACATAGTTTGCCTGCTGATGTATAACATTATTGTTTTAGTGGCAGTGCTCTAATGGAAGTTTTATTGGCACTTTCTGTAATTCTCTCTTTCAAAGCAGAAAATTGTTAAGCTCTTCAAGAATTATCCTGCATGCCAATTAACTTACTTTTTGAGATGAATCATTAGGTATCTAAGTGTCTCGTAGTGAGCAGCAGGGAGTAACATCAACACTTCATGTATTGCTTCTAGTCGTTCATCAGGATTGGAGATCTCTGTTAAAACACCAAACAGGATTAATGTTAATAGAGCTTTCCATTTGTAAACAGCCATAATTCAGGAAGCAAACTTATTATTATGGAGTCATTTACAAGCCATTGAGTGTGCTTGGAGGGATAAATATTAAACTCATAAACATGGAGCTTATCAGCAACTGCTGAATCCTCAAAGAAAAAAAAAAAGCTTTACAAAGAAACCAGCAACAAAGACCACCCAATAGTTATTTTTATGGTGTGTAGCTCTATCTACAGGCTTGTATAGGTACAGTACCTGAACTTTGTTAAGTACTTCAGAATACTCTACCCAGAACTGACCGTCTAAAATCTTATGTAAGATTACTTCCATTAAGCTTCAAAACCAGATGAGAGTGTGGGTATATTCCCTTGGAGACTATGATTGAATACGTAAATTTAGCTAGAGATTGAAATGACATGGAATTGAACAAAGATTTTTGAACACATTTAAATATGTAGGTATCAGTGCTGGAAGAGCACCAGTGCTCATTTAAGAATGTTTGCCAATCTCTCTAAAAAGCTGATCAGGATTTACAAGTGTTTTACATGAAAAGTATAGATTCCTAAGCTGAGTCAGATATTTGCTGCATGACTTTTCATATAAATGGCACCAGGACCCCAAAATTTTAGAAAATAAAGAATCTCTATATCCTGCTTTAAAGATTGTTGTATTGACATGATAGGAACTGCTTCCTCTGGGCAAGTTCTTTGTTGGACAAGTGACAAGAAACAATAATTTCTCTGCCAGGGAGGGAGAGGACAGTGCAGGAGAGAGGTACCTGTGTTTGCAGGTGGGGCAAGCCAGAGGGGAAGGGAAGGCAGCACAGTCACACAGAGAGACCACTCTTCCTGCTACTTATCGATACACAGGATACCATTTCAAAATTGTTAAGGATACTTTTTTAACGAAGAAAACATTTTACTTCTTAGTTACCTCAGGTCTTTGACATTTTTGCTAATAAACCGAGTTTGATGCAATCTATCTGCTGAGTTTTCATTAAAGACTATCATTAAGTAGAAGGCTGTGCGCTGGAGAGCAGAATTTGAGGCAAAATGGTGGGGAAATGGGATACACACTCAAGGCTCACACTGTCCACACAACCCTTACCCCTCACTCATTACTAGGTCTTGCACTGTCAGCCAGAACTGTGGCCATGACACCAGCCCTGGGATCCTCCCAGTGTCAGATGCAGTCCTTGCAATGGCAGTGGCCATTCTCCCTCTTGGCATAGAATTTGAGTCATTTGCAAGAAAAACCCTATCCCAGGGCATGCCTTGGCTTCACTGACTGGTACTGAAACCACACTTTCTGAAACTGGCCAGTTATTCTGATACCCTATGTTTACTTTTATTTTTTCAACCTGCATGGTGTCCCATTTGATTAGCAATTAAGCAACAGTTTCTTGTGTAAGATGGGAATAGCAGAGAAGCAATGAATAGAACAATGCCCTTGCTTCCAATTTGTTACCTGTCTTCCTTTTCTTTCACATGGACAGCTTTATAGATGGGAAATGTAATTAAAGATTGGTACAAATTGCTATACAATACTTACTTGCTGCCTCTATGAACTTGGAATAGGTGTCGTAGGTGATCACGGGAATGGGTAAGTCTCTGAAGTATAGCTTCAGTGCTCCGGCAATGATGTTGATATCTGGATAAATACTGGCAGAAATATCAGCCTTGTCACCATCTGGAAGAGGGGGAAGAAATCTTTTTGAAACCAGGCTAATTTTGACTGAAGCAAGGCAAGGCTTCTAATGTAGATTTACTGTGTCCAATTTGACAAGAAAAAGCAACCTGATAGCATTTGGAAGGCTTAAATGAAAATATATTGCTACCAAATTTACTGTATATGAATGAGGAATGATAGGTTCTTTATCTTTTAGCAAACAATTTATTTGCTTACATCTTTTGGAGGGGCTGATGATTACATCAACAATATCTGCAGTTTACCATCTCACACATAATGTTTTAGTGTTGGATGAAAAATCATGTTAATAATACTTTTATTGAATTTAGCCCATTCACTGAAAGTAAGCTATTAATAACTGGTTCTGATGTTGTATTTTGTATCTGCAGATCAATGCACAGGAGTATGAACCACTCTTTTCATTTTTCACCCAGGGAAAGAGAGGCATGGAGAAATAAGATAAATTTTCAGTGATCCTCAGGAGGTCAGTGGGTAAAGTCAGAGTAAACATCCAAATCTTGTAAATCTGCACCAATCTATCTATACTGATTAGCTAGGAAGAAAGCTGCCTTATTTTCTGGATGTCCTCTAATCTCTTAATATTTGACTTACTTATTGCAAAGGTTTGAATTTAAATAGACATGCTATGGCATTTAGCTGTACAATTTATTCTGAAATGTGGATCAGAATTTGTTAAATGAATATGGATGCCTGTAATGCATGAAGAGTTAAATAGATGAATTATGCAACTGAAAAGACATACATTTTGTTTGCTGCATACTGTAACACAGTCAGAACTTCATTATGAAGCACTTTTAATCCCATGAGCTTAACATTTACAAGTGTTGCTGCTAAACCCTTGACCAACGCATGGCTTGCAGTGAGTGACATTACAAGAATCAGCAGTGAGGCTGATCACTGTTATTTTTCAATTTCAAATGACTGCATCTGTTCTGAACTACCCAGTACCCTGATGCCCACATTTTTCTCCAGACTGAGAAATTAAGCTGTTCTCCCTTCCTGGCCCTTCCAGTAGGAAGACGGGATAGGACACTGGTCAGGCAGGGGCTGGGGCTGTTTGGATTTCCCCATAGTCCTTATTTCCCACCTTTCAAGTAAAGATATAAGTTCTTTCCTCACAGGAGGTGATGAAGATTAGGAGCATGGAGTGAGTAGGGTGATGTGAGGTTCTGCTTGCTTGAACACCAGAGAGGAGTTTGTTATGTAACTCCCAGGAGGTGAAGCACAAGCTTTGGCTGTCACCACCAAGGTGCTGACATGCAGTGAAGCCATCGCCTTGCTTGTCTCTCAGTACTACTTGTAGACATGCCCTGATACAGACAGATGAGTGGGTATGGTTGATAGACAGTGTCTAAGATGGTGATAAAGACTTTCACAGCAGGGTAAAAGAGTTTATATTGATTGCAGACATTTTATAGAAACCTATGGCATTAATCTTCAAGGGATATGTCCTGTCCGATGTATGCACATAATTCTCATTAAGACTAATAGCACTACATGTTCTCATCAAAAGGAGATTATACGCTTAAGTGTTTAAAACAAACAGCCTTTCTTGATGCAGCTGAGCAGTCTGAATACATCCATCAGCATTTAATTTAATACAGCATCAATAAGCCCTAAGAGGATGTTTACACTGCCCCAATCTTTTGTTTAATCCGCACGTTCCAGGCACAGTAGCATTAGTCTTGTAAAGCTTTGTGTGGAGAGCTCTATTTAATTGATGGACACTGAGCACTCAAAATGCTCCACTGAAAACAGATACCTCTAAGGAGCCAGCAGCTGCATCAGAACAGATACAGAAAAGCAGAAGGTTGCATCTATTATCCAGGTCACCAGTATACTAAATGGAAGTGTTATTTATTTAGTGCTTTACAAAGCAGCCCAGCAAGCTTCCTTAAAGGGGTACTTCAGCTAGAGGTACTTCAAACTACAGTGTACTTCTGGCATCCCTCTTACTTACATATTTGCTTACTGTAGGAAAAATGCATTAATTCCTGAGTCAGAGATTTTTCTCTTCACTTCAGAGACAAATATACAGCTATTGGAAATGCACTGAAGAGTATTTTAAAGTCAGTGTAACAATGTAGCTGCTGAAATATTCCTACATGTTTCTGCAGTGGGTATGTAGGGGGAAGGGGATTTTTACTTTCATACAATCATAGTTTGGTACATTTTGGTTTTTTTTCTCCCTTTCAGTTTCAGCAATTGAAAGCCCTTGAAATTCATTGTCAGTAAAGTCATGACACATGTTTCACAGAGGATCTGCAGTAGCATACTGTATGAGCTACATCCATTTCATATGCTACCTTCTGCATTACCACAATCATTTTTTTTACCTTTCAGTACAGTAAATCAGATTGTAATTTGTATTTTCAGTATCATTGTATGTTCATACAATCTTTAATAAAATTTTGGATTTTTTGTTCATTTTCAGCTTTACAAATGTAATTCTACTCAAACCCTGTCATTTCACTTTCCCTGTTACTCTGACTCTCAACATATTTTGTTGCATTATGTTGAAGTTTGAACAACTCAAGACAAATAAAGTCTTTATTCTGTTCCTTAAAGGTTTCAGCTGACTTTGGATGCTATAGAAATACATATCAGTAGTTGTATTAGAGAACAAAACACAGTATTACATTCTTAAAGCCTCAGCTATGCTTTCTGAATACTGAATTACGTTTCTATGTAAGTTCTTTTTTCATTAACGCTTTGTTTTCATGGCAGAGCCTTTGCCATGCTAACATGCTGCTTTGTGGGGTTTTTTTTTCCTTGCATTTGACAGGTTTTCAGCTGCACTGGCAAAAAAGTGCGTATGAGCTAGGATGAGTTAGGATGGCTGTAAGTACTCATGTAATATTTAACAGCATCATATTTTTAGCAAGTGTATTGTACCAGCCATTCACACAAACAAGTGGGAGGACAGAGTACATTGGTGACAATGGCAGCTGTGTGGATAAAGTGCACAATGAGGGTTTTCTGGATGCTACAATACCACAACTCAACAATGCTGACAGAGAGCAACTGTCGTTGTACAGCACCAACATTCACCAGATTAAATAAATCCACATTATTCCCCTCCTTCTCATTACAAAAAATCACTAAAATGTAACATTGTCAGTGCCTCAGGGATCCCAATGCTAATTTACAGTAGGGGTATTTATACTTCTTAGGCTTTGGAAGAGAGTCTTAGCTTAGATCTCCCTGTTTTAAAACTAACTATCACAACTTCATTGAGCCCAAATAACATTATGTGGGATCCCATTCTCTTCCTATGATGTTAACTTTCAAAACTGCCTTTGCTTTTTTGTTCTTGCTATAATACTTTGGACACAACAAGTGAGTGTCCCTTTGGCAGAGCAGAATTAGTCAGAGGGAGGGCTGGCTTCTCTTCACTGTGCTCTTTCAGCTGCACATGAAATCAGTAGGAGAGGTTGCTACTCTGTGGGCAAGTCAGCCCTGCATCATCCCTGTATCATACTATCTTCTGGCTGCTGTGGCTTGACAAAAAGCTTAGGAAATCAGAAAACTTGCTGGCATTATTTGAAGGGTGCATCCTTGCTTGTTTATTTTCAAACCTATTTATTAAAAGCTGTATTTCCAGAGATGCAAAAGCACATTGGCATTCCAGCCCGGTGCCTGGGGACTGACTCAGAAAGAATGGGCCAGGAGGGACCTTTGTAATGGCAGAGTGCTCTGCTACTGCAGGGACCACGCCATATAATCCTTCTCATAAACCCCTCAACTTCCATTACAAAACTCGTTAAGGTTTTTATCCCTACTCTTATTACAAGGTTGTTTCAGAGCCTTGCTTTTTGATGGTTAAAAATGGGCTTTAAATTGTCAAACTAAATCTATTCCTGGCCAGTGTACATATTCTAGCCTTGTGCCAAGATTATCCATTAGATTAAAAGAGTTATCTTTTCTGGTTCATACCCCTGCTTCCAGCTTCTCCTTTGACAGCAACTATCCCAAGCTCTGTTGAAACATATTTACCTTCTTCTATGCAGTATGCTCCAGAGATGTCTGAGATAGTGACGTGGCCACAGATATGGCTATTTCTGCTGCAACACCTATCTATTAATCAGAACTGATAATGGATTTTCCACTTGATATTTCAGACACAGTTTTTCCTTTATTTTTCCTCTTTTTACTTTTGAAAAAAAGTGTTAATTTCCTGTGATGAATGTGGAAACAATAGCTCTGAAACTCCCAGCAACTTCACCTTCAGGGCAGAAAGTGGAATTTGAACAAAAGCCTTCCAGGCATTGCTGGAGGTGAGACCTGCTACTTGGCTCTCAGCTCCTTTCTGTCCCAGCTCTGTCACCTGGTTCAGAGATCTGGGATACTCCACACCCTTGGGACAGTCCACTCACTGCTCCTCTGGCTTCTAGAGCTAAGCAGGGGTAACCAGGCAGCAGAAAAGTGATCCTCTTAACCATTGGGCTGGGATTCTAAGGAGCAGAGGAATGCCTGTTTGTAAACTTGGATCTGTCAGGGAAGCAAGCCCTTAGCTGTCAGGGTGGAAGCATCTTGCCAATTCAACCTTCTGCCAGCTGGCATCCACCTTCTAGCTGCACAGCCCTCAAGTCAGAACAAAAAAGTCTAGTTTGGTTTTCTTAAACCCCTTCCTGCTAAAAAAAAAACCCCAAACTCCCAACTTCTTCTGCTTTTCCGTCTCTGTTCAGGGGGAAAAAAAGCATTTTCAAAACTTTGCAGTTTTGAAAGTTCTGAGCTTCTGGTCTCTAGTCATGCAGTTCTCATAACAAGGTTCCCTGTTCCACTGTTTTAGCATTATTCATGGCAACACTCTCCTTTTTTTAGCCCTTTTCCCTTGTGAGACTGTTTAAAAAAAATTAAGACACAGCTTTTTATCAACTTATGCCCAATGGTTTTCCCCACAGCCTTTGTATGCAGCTCAGTTTTTGCTTTCTCTGCTTCCATATTTATCCTTTCTCTTTTTCCTTTGGAAATCTGATACTGCTGCTGACCTTACTCCTTCTGTTTCTAGGTGCTGCCTTCTTTGCCAGTAAATCACACTTTCTTCCTTGCTGTGGGTCTAATTCAAGTATGTATTGCCAGATTATGCCATGAGCAGAGGCAATAATAAAAGATATTCTGTCTGTAAAACTGAACTGACTCCAATGGTTCAAAGCATTTGCAAAGAAAGTACAGCTGCAGCAGTATTAAAGTCATGCTTAGATATAAATCTCCATTTGCTTTCTTCAAACTCTTTCCTCTCCAACCCGTGGTTCTCCTTCTGGGTTTCATTCAGGTTAGATACTTACAGGAGAATTAACACACAGAACAAAAGGGTTTGCCAGGCCAGGTCTACCTGCAGAGAACAGACTGGGACCTATGGGGACTGTGACCCTCCCAGTAGCACTGCTTTATGTGGCACGTCTGCAAAACATATCTTCCCATCATAGAAATCATATATCAGTATGCATCTCTTTCACTTATGTGTGTATATGTGTTTATGTTCACAACTGCATCATCCAAGACATTTTCAGATATGCATTATGTTTTAAAGGATATTTCAATACAACATGAAAACAGTCACTTTGGAAGTCCCTAGTTGGAATTTCCAGTGATGTATGCATGACAAACTGTCTCCAAAAAAAGAAGAGTTCAGGTACAGTAAGTATAAGATGTGCCACCCATAGACCTTGCTGGTCCTGCCCAGACTTCCCTGGAGCTCCCACACCTTTTGCCTGTGGGACCCCAGTCCCTGCATGAGTAACATGTACCTGTCTTCAGCTACACCATGGCCATGCCTGTGGCTGGCCATTCACCCTTCTGGTTAGTCCTCTCACCCACAGGCTGACACTCTGGCTTGACCTGGACCTGCCTCATCCCCACAGGCTTACAATCATTGGACTGTGTCTGTCTCCCTAAACATGTTACAGGTAATAACTGAAAAAAATCAAGTAGGAAGGAAAACACTATTTATGGGGAAGGAGAAGAGTATTTATGTAACTTCTTAAATGTACTTGAAAATGTACTTCTGTTGATGATCCATACTCTGCACCCACTTACATGTATACTTAAATGTGTACTTACACGTGAGCAGAGATTGTGTGCACAACCAGAACCAATGTAATGAGCTAAATCATTTCAGAAGGGCTATTCAGATGGTAATCAGGCAATGTTTTAATTATTAGATTTTCAACATGATGTACAATTAATCTCTTTAATGCTCCTCTCATTTGTTGTGCAGATGGAATCACATGCACAGTGGTATGGTGCTTTCTACAAGGCTGCATAAAGAATGATTTTCCAGTTGAAGTTCCTGGTTCTCATAACTAGATTATTGCACTATTGTAATGCACTACTAAATCTACTAAAGACAGGACAAAGATTTTTTTTCCCCTGGTACTATCTAGGCTCATACCTGAACTAGGAGCCCAGGCTGTGCTGCTAAGTTGAGCAATCATCCAGTTCCCTGAGCACTTAGCCTTGCGCCTACCATTACTTCCTGTTTAATTATTCTTTCCAACTATGAAATATGATTTCTTCTTATGGAAAGGACTACAGATTAATTTAAGAACTCAGAAAAGACAGGATGCTTTCTGTACTAGTGCTTATATGCCTGTTTTGTTGCAATGGTACCTATATAAACCCCAGAAGAACTAAAAAATCCTAGGACTGAAAGCTTAGATTAAAATTGTACAAGATTAGAAAATGGTATACCTCGATCAAAGGCCATTTTCACATCTTCAATGTGCTCAGTGAAGCCAGAGACTCTATAGAGGCCCTCAGACTTTAAACCTGAAACAAAAAGTCCTTGATTAACTTAGTTTTTGTAACCAACACATAATTAGGTTTAAAACCAATAAAGGAAGAACAAGAGAGCTAGTAAGTGAAAAAAAAATATTGATTATAATGTGAAACTCCGGAGCATTTAAGGAATGATCAAGAAAATGTTAAGTAATGTTTTAAAGGATTAAAGAATTTTTAGAATTTATGCTTCCTGATTTTGTTAGCTACGTGGTTGATTATGTTAGAGGAAAATACTGCAATTTGCTAGTGGTGGGGCATGTGATATTATCATGATTTAGTTAACTTATGTGGGAGATTTTCCTGGATTTGGTTACAATTAACAAAGCTTTAGAGGTTGCCTTTCCTTTTACCAGTTGCTTAATGATAAATAGCAATACAAGTAACAGACTGTCTTTCCATATAAGCACATTTGTTCCCAGTTTAGCTGTCAGCTTTTACTTATACACAGATTGATAGATGTGATGGATATTGTTTTTCTCCACCTCAGTATGTCCCTTCTACTTCCACAGCTCTCCCCTCATTGCTTCAGATCAACATTAAATACAGGGCAGCCCAGCAGATCAGGCAGAGCAAGGCAAGCAAAGTTACACATACATTATGTATTTTAAACCCAGAACTCTTAATTGTGACTGTGTCCAGTGAAAGCCTACTTATCAGATTCAATAGATTTTGTTTTCTTAAGAACAAAATCCGTATCTTATGTAGTTCTATGGAATTTAAAGAAAGAAAAAGCAGCCACAGATTTTATCTTAATAAAGGTACATGTGATTAGTCTCAAATACAACATAGCTTCCTGCTATATCATTGCAGTGAAGCTCTTCCGTTTCAGTCAAAACTAGTCTATTTGTTCCTGCAATGATGATATAATCCCCATAGAGCTTTACGGAGTGGTGCAGGGGATTTACTTGTAAGTCATTTCAGTAGATGATGCGTGGCTTAGAGATCCCTATGGCTAGTATCAGCATGTTGTCATGCAGATTACTGGGATGCCATGAGTCCAACATTATGGGATACCTGTGCTGAAGCTATGACTAACAGGGAAATTTAGGCAGCACAACATAGACATTTGCTTTCCAAAGCAAAAATAAGTGATCATTACTGTGTTGTGTTGGAAGGGATATGGCATTTCTTCAATCTGCCACTCATCTGTGTACCAAAAACCTGTCACATGATGGAGTCTTGGCTGCGACATAACACCTGATCCATGGTATCCATCAGTCAGCAGCTGAGCATCATGAGAAACCCTGTGCAGTTTGTGACATACCACAAAATGCCACTACCTGTGACCTCACTTATCTGATCACTTTTGTTCTCTTGCTCATAATGTCTGGGAAGGTTATTAATCAGGATTTGATTTAAACTGATTACTCTGAAATTGGAAGTGTCCCTAGGTATGTTAAAAGAAAGTAATGAAAAAAGACACACAGACATGAACTTAAAGTTCACTTTAAAGTTCACCCCTTTCAAAAGTGTAACGTAATACATGTTTTGACATGTTTCAAAAAGCATTTTAGGAGATTGCATTATGAAATGCCATGATTTAATTTTACTACCTAATGGAAAGCAATGTATCACCTACACTAAGAAAACCTTCCTTTCATCCTATCTTTAGTGGGCATGAGCATACTACCCTGTCCTTAGCTTAGCACTTAAGTCATCTTCATTTAATTATTCGTTTAACCTAAGCACACAAACCTCTTGCTTCAATCTCTCTAATGCATGAGTCCACAACCATCGGCCTCTGGGTATTGTGGGCTTTCACTAGCGTGGTGAGATCGCAGCAGTAGACTCGCTTTATCCTCTTGAGGTCCGGTTGGCAGTCGTTGGGCACGTATTTGGAGCACTGCTTATGTACGTTCAACCCACAGTCTGTAAGCAAAAATTAGCAAGGTTAATTAATGCTAATGCTGATAGGTCTTGTTTAACAATTTATTTCATTGGGTCATATCAAGCAAGAGGCATAACTTCTCCATCAGTCAATAAAACTAGAATAAATAAAATGGAGATGAGAAAGATGATCATAGAAATTTGTAAAAAAACCTATGGTGGGCAGAGCTGTTAAAAAGCTGTAAAAACTTTGGATGTCCCTCACACCCCTATGTTCTATCTGGGTTAGTTCACTCCCAGATACGTAGCTCTAGGTGTTGCGTTTAAAATTGTGGGACTTTACTGGGTATTATAGTTTAGCCTTTTATAAGATTAGCACAGTAATGATTGTCTTCTGCTGGCCAGCTCCTGACTTAGTGCTGCTAATGGAGGAAGGACCAAAAATTCACCTCAAACTGGGACGCTGCTGTGAGATGGAGTACCTCCCTTCCCCATTCCTGCAGTGTTGCATTTTGGCTCCCTTTGCCACATCAGCAGCCTTCCCATCCCTGTCTCACCACTTTACTGGTGACTAAAGTGTCCCCTATGTTTAGTCTATGGGTCAGTTTAAGAATATAAAATGTTGTGAAAGGCACAATGTAAAAAAGTGATTCACTTTATAAATGGTTCTTGGTATCTTACTACAGTGTCAGATCCTAATCTTGGCTGCACTACTGGGTTTCTATTAACTTAAAGATCACTGCTTCACCTCCACAAATTGAATTTTTCTAATAGATTCAAATATTCAGCCAAATGGATTTATAAGCCTTAGTAAAGCAAACGCTACCACTGTGAGTTACGTTATCTCACATAACTCTGATTCTTAATTTAATGGCTTCCCAGTCATGCCCACCATTGACAGTACCCTTTGGGATAACTTCACACAACTAATATCATCACTAGCAACTTACTTACTATTTTTTCATGTAGATTTATTACCTGAGCTATTAAAAATGTAAACATGATACTATTCCTTGCAGCACATTTCCATATTATTCTCTATAAAATATTAATCAAGCAAAATAATATAATCACTACAAACACACCTACACATTTAATGGAATTGCATTGGTGTTTGTGTGTTTTTCCATACAGTTATTACTGCATAATACATTATTGTTCTGTGAAATCTAAACAAATGTGAGCAGCTGCAGTCAGGAGACTCCCTGTATTGTTTTCAGTGCTGTTCTCCAAGCATGTAAAGTTAAATACAAATGCATCTGTCTACTTAGAGTTAAATGCTTGCAGTTTAATGAGGGAGAGTGTTATGTTCCATACTAAATAAATAAGCCTTTTCATAAGTTTAATATTTTATGTGTGTGGACAAAAGCAGCGCTATGCATTAGTGAGGTAACTTTTTGCACGTGTTTAAGATCAAATAGCTTGAAAAGCAAACTACTATTCCTCTTCCTCTTTTTTAATGTCCTCATATTCTTTGTGTTGCCATTATTCATCTAGAGGCAGACAAGATGTAGCAGTAGCTGAGACTGCACTTATTAAAACTGTGCATCTGTAAAAGGTATTTTGATCCTTCAAACTGTGGTCTAAATTTTATGTAACAACCACCTCCTCTGCCCAAGATAGGCAGACATTAGGATTGGATATGTTCAGTGCCGATTTGAGATTGGGAATGTCTGGAGGTCAGGGTAGGGAAAGGTAAGACAGAAGCATATTCAGGTGAGACACGGAAGGGATTGAAGGTCCGTAGAAAGAATGAAACCCCGTTTGCAGTGCACTGAATACTTTTCCTTGCTGAATCCAAAAACTCATGATGTGATGATTATTGCACTTTATCAAGATGATTATTTTCCACAAAAGAACAAACAAATTTTAAATAATTAAAGCACTATTAAAATGCTAATACAGTTATAGAGCCACCAGAAAACTAATCCTTCTATGAAAATGAAGGTTGCATTTTTTGCTTTCCCTCAAGGTGGGATTCTTCAGGCTTGCAGCAATGCATGGTATTTTTATAGGAAACAGGTGACAGTCTTTTTGCAGACAAAGGCATTTCTCAGCAATCGGTGGCAAAATGATGAATTATGAAGCCTAGTTGCTGGCTGGGTCTGCCATTTCCAGGGCTTGTTTCTCAAGACATTCAGGGATAACTTGACCATAAAGATCAGTCCTTTATGGTTAAGTTATCAATAAAGATAAATACACCAAGGCACACACATGACCAAGGTACTACCGAAAGGATGTCATCCTCAGTGACCAGTGGCTGGTGGCTTCATTACTAAATCAGCTAATGGGGTAAATGACAACAGTCTAAGTTACACAGTAGGATTTTATGCCTTGTTCTGTAAAGTAATCCCTAACCTGCCTCCAGCAGGGAGTGAAGGCTGGGGGTGGGAGAGGTGTCTGAGCATTTCAAGAGAATGACAGAAGATGTTGAAGGCCTACCTGAACACCTCACTCCCTGAGCGATGAGACCCCACATGAAGTTGGCGCAGTATTCACACCAGTGTGGACCTCGAAATGTATGGACCTGTAATACAAACAGGAGGGGAAAAGAAGAAATGGGGTCATGGGGAGGCAGATGGTCTGACAGATGGAACAGCTGAAACAGATAAACAGCAGAAGACTCAGAAGGAGTAAATCTTTAGCACACAGTGCCCACATCTTTCCAAAGTCTGGATGAAATAAACCACAGGAACAGAAATTTGCTTTGATCTTTAAGTTTATCTTTCAATAGGCTTAACATAACAGAGAACTGGGCTGTGTACAACATTGAAAACAAATCATTTCTGCTAGCTGACATTTTAGCTATAGCAAAGGGCAGGAACAGGTTTACTAGGCAAAGGAGAATAAAGTAAAACTAATAATCCACGGAACTGCAGTCAGTGCTTTTATTTGAGTAGCTCAAACAAAACAGGACTGTTTCTGAGACTCAAATGCTCTTCAGCTGCCCCTTGAAACTAGTGGACATGAAGTGACAGAAAGTCCCTTTGAATGTATCATGTTTTGGTTCCCCATAACCATGTGTGACCACAGATCTGGTGTGAGACCCGTGTTCTAAGAGCACTGCTCAGGTTTGAACACACTACAACTATGGTGCTGTATGTGCATTTCTATGCAACAACACTGAAAAAAATTGAGCTGATGGCTGTAAATATGTATCAGGGATGAATGATTTGTGCAGCCGCTCCAGGCAGCAGTTGGGTAATGATCTTTGCACACTGGAATCCTTTAGTGGTAAAAGCAAACGATACGCTTCCCCACTCTAGTGAGTGAACTGAACTCACAGAGGGAAAAAATGTCAGTAGGCTCTTTTTCAATAGACCAAACTTCATTCTGCTACAGTCCAAACATAAGTAAATAAGGAGGAATAAAATGACCTGCGCGCTGACAGAGCCCACAGCTCCCTGGCCAGGTTTTGCATACTACCACTGCTTTCTCCAATACTTTTCCAAGGCTACAGTGGAAGACTCTTTTATTTAAGATGCATGTTCTGGTAAAATAAGCATTTCATTTTCATTGAAACCAAGAGTAAATAGTGAGGTCTACACCCATGTGAATGGACATGGTATGAGCTAGTGCTGGCCAGAGACTTAACTGAGCTTAACAAAACATAAATCATGCACACTCTGGCTGCTAATGCTTTCTTTTCCTTCCCTCTGCTCTTGTTTACCCATCGGGTGGATGGCTGAAAGGCCACTTCCACCCCCTGGGCTGGGGAGAGCTGCTCTTTTCTTTTCATAGAGTTGAAAGAAATGGTCATTGCCCTTTTCAGGCAAACTTTGTGAAGTTTTAAGCCAAGCATTTGGCTTGCTAATGTTTTGGCCCCATTTGTCTGCAGGATCACACCTACACAAGGCTCTACTCTTGAGTCCATTCTCCAAGAATGATTTTAATACAGACCCTGCTTTCTGATTAAAGATAAAAATGTGAGCATGACCACAAATGACTCTTGACCAACTACTCACAGTCAATAATTGAATTGCATGAATAAGCTTAAAGCAATAGTAATTCTTCCTCCCTTGTGACAGTAAAAGGTCAAAACTGGAATGTCTGACTGGTCATATTTATTTTCTGAAATGGTATTTTACCCCTCAGAAAAATGTGTAGCCCTGGGAAGCAACACTTGGCAGTAAAGTTTAAGATAGATTGACAGGTACAGACACATACTTCTTTTGCATTTTATCTTATTTTTCAGGGTGGGTAGCATGAATTTTCAGACACGGCTTTTTGTGGGGGTAAGCATCCATACCTAACATCAGCTGATGATCTGAGTTTCAGGCATATGCTTTATGTGACCTTCAGTAGATACAAAGCTATGAATACAAATAATTATGCCTGCATCTTTACCATTTTTAGACTGATAACCACATAATTAGTAGGTCTGCACCTGCATTTAATTATGGGTGAAAATCATCTGCTATGGGAAGATCTCTAACTGTCTTCTGCTTTGCAGCAGCTTACAAAAGCTAACCTTGTGAGATCAGGCTGTAAAAGCCCATTCAGGATTTTTAAAGCCACTGCATTTCACATTTAATGTCCATCACAGTTGCTAGGATATTTGGGGCCCACTTGCTCACTTTACATAAAGCTTATTTCAGCTGATCTCACTGCAGCATATTTAGAAAATACCAGCTGATTATTCCTTGATCTCTGCTGTCATTGACGTAAAAGTCATCAGCGCTGGCTGAGGGCTCTACCTGAGAAGTGCTGACTGCACATCCTTCCCTTGTTCCCTTCTGCTTGGTGGCCCTTGAAGGTTTAGCTCTCTTTATCATGCACTTCAGTTTTCAATGATCTGCATTTTAGCTAAACAGCCAGTTTCCAGCTGAAATGTCCTGTGAAAAGCTAGTCTTGGTGGCTTCTGGTCAAGTTGAACAGGGAAATACTCACTATCTCTAACTGATAAAAGGAGATCTTCAAAAGTTTTTAATAAAGGTGCAAAAGGTCTCCTAAGATGCAGTTTTGAACTAAGTCTCTTATGGCTTGCCATTAATTTTAAAGAAATAATGAGGAAGTCTGTTATGAACACAACACTTGAACGCAGCCCAGAGTTTGCACGCAACACTTTTGAATGGTAAATGGGAATTTTGCCTGCAAGACTGGCCTCATTTCTATTTTAAACAAGGAGAGGAAGCAGCTGGTCTTAGGTTTGTGAGATGGGTTTTCAGATTTTGCCCCATCCTTTGTAACCACATCATTACAAATGGGCTGGGCTGAGGTGTTCTGGAAATGTGATGACGATCTGTTTATTACTGGTCCATACCCCATCCTGCAGTCTTGGAAGACCTCTCTGTGTACACAGACCATGGGCTCAGGCTGCTTGGGCTACAGCTGATACATCATTCTGACTTTGAAAAGAATTTACAGGGAAATATTTTTTCATGTAAGCCAAAGCATGATGTTTCAGACTATACATTGTACCTGTTCACTCTTTCATCTTCTTTCCACAATGTCTAATGCCTTCACTCTGTTTTCTTTCCAGCTCTTTCAATGAAAAATTGTTGTTTACATTCATCCTCTGTGGGACAAACCCCATACTACACAGTGTGACTCTTACTGCCTTTCTGTGCTCTCACCTTGGCCCTTTGGCCATCTGGTGCCTTTGCTTCCAAATAGCAGAATTCCCCTCTCATGCCATAGGTGCTATCTTGTTCATTTTTAGTTTGTCTGAGCCATTTATACAGATGAGAGAAACCGACTCCAAAGTTAAGGAGTGCCAATATATTGGAAAAAAAAAAAAAAAGAATAATCCCTTAGAGCAATATTGCAGAAACAAATTGAAACATTGCCTTCAATTGAAATGCATGGGGTTTATTGGTATTATATAGTGCCGGTTTTGAGACAATTTTATTGTTTACGTGATCTGGGTTTGAAAACTTTTCTACTTGGCTCCAAAGAAAACAAGTTTTTTTTCATACTTTCACCTGAATATATGCACATTTGTGCTCTTCTGTGGACTCCTGCTAAACCTGAGCTGTTTGCAAGGAATAGCTGACTCTGCTATTTTTGTCTAAATGCATATACGTGATCTTCATGATGTCTGTAAAAATGCCTCACTCAAACCCTTTGTTTCCCAGAAGCAGTGTTGACCTGCAGTGATGAACACAAAGGGAATTTTATCCCAGAGTATCCTTTCTCCCAGCAGATCTTCTGACTTTTAGGTAATCAGCTGCCTTTACTCTGCTGGCTTGCCTGCAGATGGGATTTGCCCATGCTATACCAGCAAATGGGTACAATACTGTGGTAAATGTGTATTATTCAGCTGTATTTGGCTCACTTATGGGAGCAGAGAGGCCCTCTCATGGATTCTCAGCCTAGAACAAAACGTATGGAGCATTCCCAAACCCCACACTGCTGTCCTCAGGCATGAGGCTGGCCACACCACCAGCTGGGACCCCACTGAAGTTGTCAGGTGAAGCACAACCCAATGACCCTGCTGGATCCTATCTGTAATGTAGACACAGGAGGACCTTGTTTATCCAGTTAAGCTGACGCCCACAGAGTTACAGAAATACCGGTGTGTCTGTTCTAAGCAGGGCTTCAGAGATTTATTCTTTTTCCTGAGTTACGGTGTGTCTATGCTGGCTTATGCAAAGTTGTCCTGCCAGACAGACGCCAGCTCCAAACCTAAATCCATGTGATTGCATTGTATGCTCAGGATGAACCCAGCTTAACAAATCAGGCTGGATACTAATCTTTTTTTTTTGTTCATTTTCCATGAGTACCTTGAAATTTGGAAGAGAGGCTGAATGAGGAAGCAGATGCTCAGAGGGGCATAATGTGGTACCGTCCTGCTTCAAACTCCAACTCTCCTTTTTATTTTGTATTAGCTTGGAAAGGACGGAGGGAGAACTGTCCTTGCTCTGAATTTGTGCCTTGAGTCTACTTCTTTCTATTGTTCCTTCTCTCGTCCAGTAGGTAGGATCTTCACTGTATGAGCTACAAAAGTCTCATCAGCTTTGCTAAAAATGTGCCATACATTTTTAAGATTCTTCATGGCTAAAAGACAAGAGCTGAAAAGTGTCTGCTCATGAAGAATTGCCTATGACAAGATTATGAAGGACACTGACACATAACCTTTGTTCCTACGAAGTAAAATGAATGATACAATACATGTCAGTATTCACTTAAAAATGGGGAAGACAACTCATTGAATGTCTGCAAAACAGCTTTCTCCTTCATATAAACCCCATATCATCATGGCCTGAGTGCTGTCAAAAGCCATTAAGAATTTTGCCCCAGGACCCATGGAGCCATTCTTCATGATTTCTTAACCCTTTAATGTAATGAATATATTAAAGATATTAGACTTGAATTTATTTGTCTTCTAAATCTAAAAAATTCTACTTTAAGCTTCTATACACATTTTTTGTTCTACAGAATTTTTTAACATATTCCTTCGGTTTAATCCATGGTTTAGTATATTCCTTTGCAAATCTAACGGTATTTGCATAGTGAACATATTTGTTCATTAAGTAAATGTAACACTTTTGACTTGCCTTTCTGGACAATGTTTCTTCCCTAAGTTTTTTATTGCCTTTACTAGGATAAAACAATAATTTTCTCCTGTTATGCCTTTGAATACATATATACACGAATCATGTGATTTTCCAGTTGAACTATGACTCTTTTGAAACAGAAGGGAACAGAGACTATACAACAGCTAGATTGTGCAAACGCAAAGTTAACTGGGCACATGTCCAATTATAAATCAAAGCCAAAACAGGGGAATTTTGAAGAGGAAAGAATGCATGGGTCAAAGTAGAAAAAAGTTTCAGTCATGAGAAAATATTTTCTCGTTAAACTAAAATAGTTTTGATATTAAATGATAATGAGGGTAAAACCCAGAAAAAATGAAAACTGGTTTAATCAAGCAAGAAAACTCAGAGTATTTCCCCTATTTCCTTCAGTGCCCATCAGTGAGATAAATATTGACTTTTCTGTAGACTGGGTCAAGGAGAGAGAATGAGAAGAAGGATGCTATTATTTGCTTTTCTCACTAATATTAAATTATGGATTTACCAACTACAGCAGAAGCACTGCAGAGGAGCACAATGTCTGCACCATGGAATACATAGAAAAATAAGAAGTGAAGCCCTTCTGCTAAGCCAGGAAATCAGTGAAATAATTTTAATCAGTGCTTCTCCTTTTTTTTTTTTTTTTTTTTTTTCCAGCCCACAATAAAAACAAAAAAATTTTCT
>NDXB01010147.1:30638-40820 GCA_002631895.1 Agapornis roseicollis
TTTTTTTTTGACAGGCCACAATGAATACCAGAAAATTCTCTTTCTGCTAATGAGCTGAATTATCCTGACCATGACTCAGATCAGCATCCTCAAGGAGCATTAAGTAAACTGAGGTTTCAAAGCTGAGATGCATTCCTTTCTTGTCTTGCTACAGCCTCTTACTCTCTCTGTATCCATCCCGATAAGCATCAAACCACAATTTGACAGCATTAGATACAGTAACTGGCTGGCATACTCTGAAACCAGCGCAGTCCTTTTGGCAAAACGTTTTAGTACAAGCTGCCTGGAAGGTCTGTTTCCAAAGCTGAGTCACTTCCCTGCTGCAGCATGCCAGACACAGCACTTGGGACAAAAAGCCCCAAGAATCTGATTTTCTATGTATAAGGCAGTCAAAAGATGATCCATATAAGCATCCCTGTGTTTGTCCAGCTCTTTGGTTTAGTTTGCCAAGCAAACACAAGCTCAGATCCTATAGCTCAGTGGGACTCTGCGAGCATTTCCTTAGCATATGGTGGTGGAACAAAAGCTAGGAAACAATACCACCGCTGTGCTCTGCTTTATTGCTGGGAAGCACCTCAGCTCCCTCAACTTCTGAAAACAGAAACAATCAAAATGCTTGCAGGTAAGATGCCACTGGCTTCTGACAATTGCTATGTTTTGAAAAGGGGCCCTTTTCTCATTTAAAAATAGTTACACTTTAAGATAAAAACTATCAATATGAAGTACTTTGTTTCTGAACAAGAAAGAAAGAGGAAGCTGGGCAAAAAAGAGCTAAAAAGCCAGTCAAGTAGTGAAATGAGTAGCAAACCTGTTAGCTGGATTAAGTATCTATGTGAAGGCATATTAAGAATGCAGTCAAGGGGACTTAAAGCAGAAAAAAATTGATCTTTTTCAACACTTTTCTCAGAGCTAATATAGATGGGTGCATGAAAACCCCATCACAGTAAAAATCCAAATGTGAGGCATCTAAACAGAATTTTTTAACCAAAAATAGGAAGTTGTGCTTACCTTAAAATTGTGTGCTTTTTCATAGTTGAAGTGGTTGTCATTTTGGGTTAAGGCTGCTCTTCTGACCAAGGAGGTGATCTGTGAATAGGCAAAGAGTTTCAGAGGTTGCCACAAAAGTGCCCCCTTGACTCCCACCTTCACCCCCAGGGCTACGGCCAGGAGCTCTTGACGCTTCCTCGCTCGCTTCGACTTGTGAACAACAGCACAGTTTTTCTCATTTTCCAGCCACAGATCCTCTGAGAACATAGCGCTGGGATCCCAAATCTTTTCCCTGTCTTCCTCGGCGCCGGGGAGCCTGACTGTAGTCAGTGCAGCACAGTTTGTCCAACTGCTTCTGATGTTAGACAGCAGATTTGAAGCAGCTGCAGCCCATTCTGCTGAGACCTCTGGCATGTGACTTGAATGGGCTGTCTTGTGGGACGGAAGGAGCTTCTGCATCTGAATAAGTAACGGCCTGTGCCGTGCGATTTCTTAAGGCAGATGTGTGCCTTGAACAATAGCCCGAACTCATACACTGGGCAACTTTCCTCCCCACCTCCTCTCCCTATGTGGTGGTCTCCGGCTAGGTGCTGCCAAAATACAGGCTGGGGGGGATGACAACGTTACAGCTTCACACCCAAAGGCATTTCCAGGGACAGATCACGTCAACTCTGCAGTGTGTTAAAAATGAAGAGACAAACAAAAAGCCCCAGGAAAGCCCACAGAAATGAATCCAATGCTGCATCCAATTACACTCAGACTTATCAGCCAGCAGTCTGCATGCCAGCAGATTAAGCCCTTAAAACCATGATGACTGTTTAATCTTATAGGGCTAAAAAATCTTTTCTTTTCCCTTTACTTTTCATAGCCTGTTCAAGAGGAAAAATCCAGCAGCACTCCAAGCATTAATAGCACTTTTATGCCATGTTTTAAACTACAGCATTTTCTCAGTGCGCACTTGGCAGCAAGCAGCCAGCTCACTGTCAGCAAAAGTTGAAAACCAGGCAGGTTAGGAAGCCCCTGAGCCCTGTGCAGCCCCCAAGTGAAGGCAGCAGGTTAGCTTCACATGAATTGGGGAAGCCCATGTGCACAGCTCTATTTGCAGAATGGGTTCTGCAAAGTAGCAAGAGCAGTTGTCCTTTGCTCTGGTTATGTGCTCCATAGCTTTGGGGGCAGGCGTTAGGGGAGAAACTGACTTCTAATTAAAGCCCCGAGACAGGAAGATTCTGGACCCTGACCAGTCTGCACTACAGCTTTAATGTTATGCTGGTCACCTATTGACTTCTTTATGGGCAGGTAGTTCCCTGTCCCAGGACATAGAAGATGGGTGAGACTGAGCATCTCATGGGAAACACATTCAGTGTCCCCACCCTGCCAGCTCCCCTCTCCTGCTCCCTTAGTGAGTATGCCCATTCTCCACCCATAAGAGAAAGATAGGGGTACCTCCTCAGCAGAGCACTCTGAGATTTTATTCTCTAACATGTCTCTAATGCTCAAGATGCTGTGACAGGGCAAAGCAGGGGGTTACCAGTGCTTCTGGGAACACTGTGTCTTTGAACTAGAGACACTAAAGATCGTATCAGCCTTTTAAAGTCTGCCCCACTTCAACTTACCCAGAAAATGTGTAAAATTAAAGTATTTAATTCACTTATGCTAACTTGTGGAGTTGAACATGGCTCTATTTTTTACCTCAGGCTGAAAAGTCAGAAGGTTCACCTAATTCACTTACTCCACCACATAGACTGCCTGCTCTTAGTAAAAGCAATGTTTTCCTGATTTGAAAGCCCGTGGGGACAGATGATTGGCTGTCAGTAACATCAGGCCATGCAATTTCATATAGTACCCTACTTAGGGTTTTCAAGAAGTTGTGCAACCTGCAAAATCAGCTTCTAGGCTATAAAACAATGCACTTAGTCCTATGTATAGCACACTAAATTCCTTTCATTTCCAGGTAACTCATGGCAGCTCTTTTTATGGGCTCCCATCTCCAAAGCTTCTACTCCCTGGCAGGGAGGACTTCTGCACAACACCATTGCTCTCCAAGCATTTGCTGCCTGGCCTCTCTGCAGGGCTTGGCACTGTTACCTGACCACTGTGACAACTGGTTGTGATGTTATGTATGAACATTGCTCTGCCTGGATGAAATCCCTACTGCTCTTCCCATATGTCCTCCCACTAGTGAGTTCTGATCTCTGCTAGCTCAGGAGCTTTATCTGCTTTTCAGCAGAAAAAGAAAGACTATAGCTCCTCAGCTCTCTCTCAGTGTATATCAAGAGATGAGGAGGGCTGGTTTTAAGGATCTCTCTGACTCCAAAGGCTTCAATTTGGTCCACCACAAAGGATATTTTAGAGCAGCTTGAAGTTCTTACCACACTCCAATTTCTTTCCCCAGTACCATTTAAAATGTATTTACATTTGTCAGGAACAAAATCTCCAAACTAGCTCTGAGCTGTTAAGATATCACTGAAGCTGTAGCATCTAAATCCTTGTATATCCATAAGCTACTTTCTCTCTGACTTCCAGCATAACAGATTCAAAGTCAGAGAGAGGTTGGTTTCCTAATAATGCTCTAATATTTGCACTTATGCCACTAGACTGATTAAAATCCCATTACATAACCAACATATATTACATAACATGGCAGATTTGATACTCAAACTACAGGCTTATGATGATACATTTTGGAATTTCTATTTATTAAACTATTTTTGGAATATCAGACGTTCAGTACTATAGTTAATGGAAACTCTGAGTGTTCACAAAGAAGCATTAAACTTAATAGACTTGGACAAGGACAACTCAGCCAAAACACTTCATATGACTAAGGCAGATCAGTATTTACTGTTTATCATGTATGAAATTATATTTATCCCCTAGGTTGCTTTTTCCACCTTGCTTGGGCCCTGTTTAGATAGTTGTTTAATGGGATCCCTTGCAAACATAGGATGTGTACAGAAAGCCACAGTGAGTGCTCACTCTTAAGAAGCTTAATCATATGACTGGAAGAGGGTAGATTGGGATTAGATATTAGGAAAAATTTGTTCCTTGTTTTGGATTCTGAGACACTGACACAGGTTTCTCAGAGAAGCTGTGGCTGCCCCATTCCTGGCAGTGTTCAAGGCCAGGCTGGACAGGGTTTGGAGCAATCTACTCTAATGGAAGGTATCCCTGCCCATGGTAGGGGGCTGGAACTGGATGTTCTTTAAGGTCCCTTCCAACCCAAACCATTCTATGATTCTATACAAAGCCCTACCAGGTTTGGTGTCTAAAATGTTGTTGTAAAACTGAGATGAGCTGGACCACATATATAACTCCTTCCCTCTCTAAATATAATGTAAACAGCAGCAATGATAAATTCTCAGTAGCAACCGGTTCCAATGTACTGATGCCATAGGCCAACCCCAGTGCTCTCCTTTATTCATCTTCTTTTCCTGAATACAAAATTTACTGCATGTAGTGTCAACTCACTTAAAGAGCATCTCTTGATCAAGTTAGCAAGTTAGCCTGCAGCTAAGGAGAGGAATACTAGTGGCTAAAAATATTGCTGGTTGTCACTGAATGTCTAAGCTAGTGAAGGCTGAAAGGCAAATATGGGTTGCCTGCATTTTCAGACCAAAGGATTTCTGCATAACGCATGATTCTAATTTCCTAGTCTCTCTGTAAAACACATGCACTGCGTAGCAAATTGGGCATTTACAGCAAAATAAATGTCACTGAACCAGAATAATAAAAATAAAGTGGGGGGAGAAGGGCGACTCAGCTGTTGACCATTTCCAGTATGCCTTCACAGGGTGAGCTGAACCACACCATTGTCTTTCCCCTCAAAGACTGGCATCTTGTTTGCTAACAAAGGCCTCGGGGGTAGGAAAGAACAAATTGCAGTATGAAAAGCTTTCGGTTTTGTACATGTGGCATGATTTCTGTTGTAGCTGTGTGGGCAGCACTGAGAACTCACTGGAAGCAAGCCATGGGGGATCTTTGTATGCCACCCGGCACCTCCATGCCAGCATTACCATGGCAGGAAAAGATGCTGGAGGAGCAATGGCTCTTCTGCAGGCACTGCTGTGCCTGCCCAGGGCTGGCAGGGAAGGAGTACTAAACGGCATATCCTTGGCTCACTGATCTACCTGCCGAAGGGCACAACTATTGTAGACAGGAGCAGCATGTGCATATCTCCTTGGACAACACCACAAGCAAAAGGGAGTTTGTTCCATGATGAGGCATTGTGACAAATCAGTGACTGCTCACTAACTAAATACACATAACACTGTACATAGATACTGTCATAGGCCAAAGAGAGGCCTGCTTCCTTGCAGGCACAGCGTACTTGGTAATCTGCCAGACAGATTATGTTTGCTCAATCACAGACACACCGTGGAGATGACACATGATGCAGGAATCTCCCAGCTATCAGTATTTTCCCAGTTTTCTCCCATGAGCTCTTCCCACAATGTACTCAGCAGACAATGCCAAAGAAGAAGCTGTCTCTTAGGAAAACACAAGGCACAGAGGGGAAATGGTAGTGGAGGCTGGTCAGATAAAGGCCTTTGCCATACCACAGTGCCTCCAGCCTATGCCTCCCACTGCCAGTAAAAGGCTTCTGTGCTGCTGAAACAGTGGGAGGAAACAAACTCCAAGCAGAAAACGCAGTGTACATGAAGCAGAGCACAATGCATGCAGAGTGGCGCTTGCCAACCTGACCTTGCAAAATCCACATTCCTAAGAAACCCTCCTTCTGGTGGGAAGGCTCTTGACATCAATTAGGTGAACAGAGACTGCAGAGGTGAACAGGGCCAGGAAGCTTCTGCCAGGACTTCTCCAGTCTTGCCCACTGAAAGCCCAACAGTCTCTTGTTCCCAGCACAAAACTTCCTTTCAGGTGCACTGGTGCTCAATAAACTGTACACTGTCATTAAAAACAACATAACCATGGGTTTCTTTAATGGGTTAAGACATAACTATGATTTTGACTTTTACTCCCCTGAGTTTCAACTTTTTTTTTTTTTTAATAACCACCTCATACTCTGCAAATCATGAGTCTGAGGAGCTACCAAAAATATGCGTAAGTGCTTGTGGCAGCAGATTATCTACACTGAGCTCCTATTCTGGAGAGCCATCATCACCAATCACACTTATCTTTTGAGGATAACCCACTTCAGAGCAATAGGAACTGCCCATTTAGGAGGACTCCTGCAGTAAATGCTCTGAAGCTAAAGTTATTAAATTTTAACCTTGACTTTTAACCTCTCCTATACCAATGTGATTGTTTGTTACCTTCACAGTGACCAACTGTCATTTATACATACTTCTTTCTAATAGAGTATTTGGTCCCCTCTCCCAATGATAAAAGACATAATTTACCTACAGCAAATGGAAACATAATCTCCCTTAAACTTCAGATCCCCGTTCTAAATCCTCCTCAAAAAGATTTTTCTATATGCATCATCATTATTTTTCCCAAACAATGCAGTGGACCAAAAGGTTAAATGATGTAGAATCAGCAATGCACTGGTGAGACTATTATTAAAAACTGTAGTTGCTGTAAGCCTCTTATAGAGTATTAATATAATAAACTATTGTCTATTTTGGAACAACTGGAGGGTACATTGAGTGGTATACAATTACAGTCATCTTCAATTAAAAAATAATGGGTGGACTAAAACCTCTCATGATGTCAGGCAACTGTATCATTTAATGTGCTGTGTATTTCACATCCCCCACTGTATTTAATATTACTGAAATAGCATTTTGATTTCTTATTTTTATGAACTATTCTTAATACGCATTGTGTTACAAATGCAATGTATCAAGGAAGAACTAGTTCAGAATTAAGGGAAGGATCTAGGTATAGTATGAACTAATTCAGCAATTCCCTCAAATAACCCTGTAGAGATTAACATGGTAACAGCAGGTCTAGCCTATTGGTTGTCTTGACTTCTTTTCCTTCCACTCTCTCTTTCATCCTTCCCAATCCATCTCCACACTTGTCAAGGTTATTAATGACATTTTCCTGGCAAAGTTCATGATCCTCTCTTCTGTGCTTTATATTCAATGACCCAAATGGCAGCAAAGGGATGAAAGAGTGAGTGTGTGAACGCTAAGCAGGGTGGATGAGAGCAAAGCTGGATACCACTGCCATTGTGGCTGCCACAGCAGAAGAAACACACCAGGTCCCCTGAGGTAGGGCTGGCAGGAACCACTTCATATGCAAGTAGAACTTTCTCAGGGAAACTGCACTGAATTTACTTCTGAATTACTTCTTGTTCTCTGTGTGGATACAGCACACAGTTGACTGCAATGCATGTGAATGAGTACTGTTATCACACTTAAAAATGACAGTGTGTCTATAATAACATCTGGTCTGTAGGCAAACAAAAATTCAAACAATTTTTATCCTGATACTTGTAAAAAAAAATCAGCAGTGATCCCACTATTCTGTCAATGAAGTTGCTTTTGCTGGCAACAAAACAGAGTATTTTTCTAACAATATAGCCATTTAAGGATAGGATGGATGGATGGATGGATGGATGGATGGATGGATGGATGGCAGATGTCTGAGCTAAAACAGTAACCCAGACTTTCTTTACAACCAAAGGAGAAAAAACAAATCTCCAGACAGTGATTCATCCTCTTATATGACAGATCAAGTTTAAAATGGATGAGCACACGTTGCCTCCTTGCAGCTCTCTTACAGATTTTACAAAGAAATTAGATGACTCAAGTAGAAACAGATAGCTTACTTTACGATATTAAAAATTAGCTAAGGTTAATGTCTCTCTGAACTCTTTTCCATTTCTATTTTATATTCAGTATAAATTAAATAAGGGATCATTTATTTCATCAGCTTCAAATACACCTGTAAGTAAATATAGATTAATAATTGTATTTTGTTTTGGTTATCAGTACTTTCCATACTTCAGACCTGGCTAAGACTCATGCTCTGGCAACATGGAATACCTGGTTTACTGTATAATTTGTTACGCTGCATGCACTTTTATAGGTTTATCTGGGCTCGTTGGATGAACTTGCACAAGAAATATAACTATAGTGGAATCAGTTTGGAATTAATACAGATTTCTGATGCTGACTATATAGGTAGCCAATATTTCGACATTTCACCCACAGAGGAAATAGCCTAGCAATGTAATGAACTTAATAGCATATACAGTGGCCTTTCTGAATTAGGAGGGAAGTGACTCATGCTCTCTGCAATATACTGGACTATTAGTCAAGAGGCAGAGATTTTAAAAAAAATGTCTTAAGCATCATAGTTTTTATCCAGAGCCCAGTGGGTGCTGGCCCAGCCCTATGTGAGCTATACGTGTATATGATGTGTTCATCTTTTTATGTTTTTGCTATGAAGCTCCTGCTTTCTGAACAAACAGCACTTTGTTTAGGAAAGCCAGCTTGCCATTGATCAAAACTGTCATTGCCCTGCAAGGAGACTGCAGAGCCTGAACTAGAGCCAAACCTGCTGAGCTACCAGAATGAAGTGAAGCAGTTTATGTGCTTACTTCCTGGTCTGGGAAGAGAGAGGAAGGCAAGAATGTCTCCAGTAAGAAAGGTGCTGTGCAGCACTCTTGAAAGGATGGGGCACCATAAGTACAGCAGTCCTGCCCTCAGGGCCCTTTTGGCTAGCTCTGTGGGATTGTCATTAACCATAACTGCTTGTGCACTGAGGCAGCTGGTTGGGTGCCATGCTCAATCACAGGGTTAAACTGAGGACCATGTTTTGTGAGACTGCATTAAATCTGTTTCATGTCAGGACATCAAATGAATGAGCTTTATAATAAATCCCAGTGCTATAGCCTGTGGGCATAAGGCCTGCATGTTTGATTACACACCTCAACACACACACAGAGCACTGTACACAAACACCTACATCCTCATATCTGGGGTAATTCTCATTTCTCTGCCTCAAACACTACTACACCCTACAGGCAGGTACTACCCCAAATCAATACAGTAACCAGCTATCTGCTCTGTACACTGTAAAACTTAACAAATGTAAATACCAAACAAAAAATAAACCACATAAATTACTTTTTTTTCCTCACTTTGAGTTCTGATACCCTGTGCTGGTGGGAGTAAAATTCTGTCAAAGTGAGACCAATTCAACCTTGTAGCATATGCTCCAGACTGAATCTTATGGTCAGAGTTTCTGTTCATACAGAGAAGCAAAAATCCTCCCCTCCTCAGATTGTGACAAAACATGGAGAAAAACAGGCTTCAGGAAAGTTTCCCAGAAGCCACAGGCTCAAACAGCAATGGGATTTATGTTTAGAGCCACTAACCACTCAGCAGAGCCAGCTGATCTCTGGGGCAGGGGGGGGGGGGCTGTAAAGCAACACCAAGAAAACTGCCAGAATGTAAAGTATGCTGTGGAAGTCTTGGGAACCAACAGCAGTGCCCTAAGTTTTGCTCCAGCTCAACAGAACCAAGGGAATTTAATATGAGTTAAAGAAGACATTTATGTAAGTGAAAGAGAACAAATAATTTTTGAACCAGCAATTCATGAATCAGTGATCATCTTGTCTAAAGCACAATGGAAATCTATACAATTGTTCCTGGACAGTAACTGTTCAGGAGTGGAGTTTTAATGGCGTGATGCTTTGTTCATTTAGCACTCACAGGGACATGGGAACAATAAGCAATTTGAAGGGAGGACAGTGCAAGCAAGCATCAAGCATGCAAAGCATCAAGCAGGCATCAAGCAGCAAACAGGATATTTTCCCCAGTTTTGGCAGTTTCTGTGTGGTGTGGAAGAACTCTAAAGCTTTTCAAACTTATAAACAGTGTGACTGAGTTACAGTGCTGCTCAGGCGGGACACTTCTGGTAAAATACACAATAAAGGACCTAGAAAGGTAGGCATGTGTTTTCCATCATCAGTTATATTTCTGTCCACTTTTACTGCAGCAGCTTGTGACTTCTTCCTGTAAAAACACGTAAACTAGGTGGACAATCAACAGTGAAAGGAATCATTCATGCCATTTAGGACACAAAGTAGGCAATTAGCAAACAAGAACACAAGTTTTCAGTTTGAAAGAATACTTCTTAACAAGCCTGAGCCATCGTACTTTACCAAAAATACTGTAATTTATGCCTGTGAACTTCTATTTCAGTATCCTTTATGAACTGCATGGCAAAAAAAAAAAAAAAAAAAAAAAAGAGGGGGAAAAAGGGGACATTTTTCCC
>NDXB01010147.1:40845-84217 GCA_002631895.1 Agapornis roseicollis
AAAAAAAAAAAAAAAAAAAAAAAAGAGAGGGCAATAGGGAACCATTTTCCATGTGCGTAAGTGGAACTGTGGAATGGAAGGGATCACTGGCTTTGGTGCTGAGCC
The DNA here is from genome assembly GCA_002631895.1 of Agapornis roseicollis. Classification (NCBI taxonomy): domain Eukaryota; kingdom Metazoa; phylum Chordata; class Aves; order Psittaciformes; family Psittacidae; genus Agapornis; species Agapornis roseicollis. The sequence goes on from NDXB01010147.1 coordinate 40,951, forward strand.
AGCCATGGCTGTCTTATGGCTTGTCTGAGCTAAGCTGTATATCCATGAATGCCTCTGCATCCCAGAATGTGTTCCCCTGAGGTGGGAGCATGCAGTGTTTACAGCTTACCCATTTATGAAGTATGTGCTTCTGTCCCATCAAGCTTCAAGGAATGTCACCCTGTCCATGAGAGACAGGGTCAAATCCCAGATTGTCATCCTAAAAGAAATATGACCCCTGGTACATCTCTGACTAAAGGCTCCAAAATGCATGTTTGCTTAGAAACAGAGCAGGAATCCATGCAGACAAAAGTTGTGTGGTGTTAAAGAAAAGATAGGAGGGTCTGTACTCAACTATGATCATTATCTATTTCATTATGTGTGTGAACTTTTTATGTTTCCCCTTAGAGAGGTTTCTATCAGCTTCTGTTCTCCTTATGGACCCAGCACAGAAAAAGAATAGCTGGGACAGGACTAGCACCACTTGTTGAAAAGTAGAAAGCTACCTGCAGGAATGGGCAATTTCATCCTGTGGAGTATGTAGCCTCCTCCAACTTAGCATGCAGAAAAAGCAGCTCAGAGCTTAACCAACTTCTCCTGGATGTGGCTTCTGAGCTGCACTGAGCTTCCCTTTTCCCACAGAGGAGCTAGGGAACTACTGTGTGCTGCAGGCTGCACATGAAAAGCATGGTTCACTGCACTTTTACAAGAGTGTGTTATAGGATACACACTTGAGATCACACTCTTTGAACTGGTATAATGTACCAGAATAAATCCAAGCTGTTTTATTTTCCCTTCGAAAGCACTGTTTTGTGTCATGTTTGCTTTGCTTGCTGCTTGAAGCTGGTTTTGTTACTCCATTACTCCATGAGTAAGTAGCTGTGTGGCTAGCCTTGAAAACACACATGCATTCCCATGGCCAGTAGAGAGAAACTCAAAGACTGACCCCACTTCTCTGCTAGTGAATGAACACATAAAGGCTGCATAATCCAAGTTTTATTTTCCTGTATGGGTGTCATTTGACCCTGATATCCTTATAACTCCGTATGACCTGCAGCCCGCTGCCCTCTGGTCTGAAGCAGTGGCTTTTGTTCCTGCTGGCACACCATGCACAGCTGCTTCCATCATTGTTTGGAGGGGTACAGATGGCTGTTTTTAGCATAAAAAGGAGATTAAAAAGAACTGAGCAAATGACATCACTATCCCCCCTGGGATTTAATTCACAGGGGCTACCACCAGCATGAACTCAAACTGCAGTCGGCTCTGCCCATGGAAAGAAGAAAGTTTGTGTTTTGCAGAATGCAAGACATTGCTTTTGAGAATGTTGTTTCCACCACCCTAATATTTACATTCTTTAACAGCTCTCAAGCCAAGCTGAACAGACACTGCTCTATCAGCAGCAGCACATATAAAAAGTATTCTGAAAGCAAGACTGATACTGTACCCAACCTCTATCCAGGCCTGTAGTTCAACTGCAGTAACATGATTTAAAGCTTATTTGTTTCATTTGTGATGAGGAGTTAATAAGAAATGGTTGGGGAAACAGCAAGCACAAGGAGTTGCACCAATCATGCTAAGACATTTTGTAGGTAAAACATTTCATTCATCTCTCATAGCCCAAATTCAGTCAATGGAACTAAACAGCACAGAGTTCGAGTTCTGGAAGTAGTTAGCTTTGTAGTCACTTTGCTGCCTTGAATTCACCATCAGGTCTTTGAAACCACTCTCAATTCTTCCCTTCTGGACAACAAAGGACAGCAACCATTGTGGTACTCTACGATGAATTCTCTGGGGAACTACAAATACCTTCAATGGACTGTGTATACAGTGATCTTGTCCAGCTAAAGTATTTTCTGCAGCTAGTGTTTATCTGAATTCATGTTTTACTTTAAGTGATCTTGATCACTGCTTGGGACAGAGGAATTTGGCCTCTGTGTATGCATGCCACTTGGCACCATCTGTACCAAAGTTTTTTGCAGAGCTGAGAATTTTGCTTTTCAACATGTCTCACTGAAGACACTCATCAAAGTGGCCACATAGCTGCTATTACCCTCTTTATGCTACTTACAGTACTAGATATGCAGGAATAATGCCATGTGAAGATGAAACCATTCCGCAAAGAATAAAAAGCTCTTTCAAGGTGGCTTTGGTTGTGTGGGGTTTTGTTTTGTTTTGGTTTTATTTGTTTGCTTGTTTTCCTTTATGGAAAAAAAGGAAGCAATTTTTTCTTTCCTTGAGTGACTGGGAAGAGCAGAGATGAGCTCCTCCACTCAGCCCAATCTGGGACTGGGACCTCCTACCCTACAGCACACACTGCAGCTCCTGCTCGAGCCCCCATGCCTGAACCACGCTCAGATTGAGGATGATTTTACTCCTAAGCGCAAAACACTATCTGTGGGAGATGCCACTGTCTGTGGTTTAGCCCAAAGAACCAAGCTGAGGTTTCTTCTTCCTCCATGTAACCATACAGAGTAAGGTTCAGATTATCCCCTTGGGCACAGCTGTAGAAACCAGCTCTCTCTGGGAGACTGCTGGAGCAAACTCATGGGTTTGCATGGCTGTGGCCAGTCGATAGGAGCACAGAAAACCACAATGCTGATGAGACAAGAGAAGTAACAGCTCCAGTCAAATGTGATCTGAGTTTTACTGTCTCAGCAATGCTGACGGCAGCAACAGCATAGCTAGAAGGGCTCAAACCAATAATGCACTGCATGTCTTCCACTAATTCATACCTGAAAGCATTCAGCACACCATAGAGTGAGAGCAGAGTTTATGATAAAAAAAGAGGGAGGACTTTATAAAGTATCATCATTTTTTACTTTGCTAATCTGAAGAGTAGAACACCCTATCAATCAGTTGGCATGCTTGAACTTGGAGGGGGATTTTTCAAGGAAACATTTTTTGTTACCGAATATGTGACTCACCAGACCAGGAACTTTACACAGGGAAGTTCTAACCAAGACCCATTTTTTTTTTTTTTCAAACTGTGGGAACGTTTAAGTTTGAAATATTTTAAAAAGCAGGTTTCTGTTTGCAGCTTGAAACGTTTTGTGAGAACCAGTTAATAAAACGTTAAAAACACTTGGAACAGTTTCAGTCAATCTAATTTAAATAACCCTCAACTACAGTCCTTTCACAAAATGTTAGCTTCAAAGGTGATTCTCTACCCAAGCAACCTTCTATTCCCCTGCATCAGCTCAATACAGAGCCACAGGGGCTTTTCATTCATTTTTTTCTGTTAATCTGTTGCTCCTCAGGGCTCTTTCAGTCTGCAGTGACAGCCTCAGTCCCACTGAGAACACCTTTTCTGCTACCAAAACAAAAGGCACATCTCTAATACTTTATCAATTCAAAGCAGAGAAGTGTTTTGGTTGAAGAACGCAGTAACAAAAGGCTCATGTCTGAGCAGGCTGACCTGAATCACAGCCTTCTTCTACTTTCAATTTTGCTGTTTTGGGACTCCAACAGAAAGACAGACTTAATCTAGCCAGCCCAAGAAGAAGGAACCACACTGCAGCCGTGCCCTTGCAAAGGCCTGTTGACAAGAAGCACCCATGATGGAATGCCTTAGAAAGACCCTCAGCTGTTTGTAAAGTATCACACTTCAGCCCCCAGTAGAGGGGACAGACACACTTAATATAGAAGGTATTAATGAAGGATTTATTCAGCCAGGGGTAGACAATGCAGCATTTTAAGCCTCATGTTTACACAAACTAGTCAAAGACTTGCCAAAGCACAAGACAACAAATGAATCAGATTAAACTGCAGTGAAAGAAACCTATAGCTCTACACATGTCTTTTTGGTGGCACATTTTCACACTGCATTAATTGCCTCCATTTGCATCAACTTCATTTCCAAATTAGACAAAACTTTCTTTTTTTTTTCTTTTTTTTTTTTTGTTTTCATTGCAACATTAAAAATAACAGCTTGTCAGCTCCACATTTTGAAAAATAGGCTGAGTACTGAATTGCCCATTCAGACAAAGTAAGTTAATTTATCACTTAAATGCATTTTCACTTCATTTTAAAACCATCCGATTTTCTGTTAGAAGTTTAACAAGTTGGGTTACTATTGCTTCAATACAGGGAGATTTCATTAAATGTCCTGCCATCTTCTATCAGCATCATCATGATTGCATGCTGCCCTTGTTTAATTTTAATTTATAGCAATTTTTTGCCACTTGCCAACGTGCATTCTTAGCAAGTTAACAGAAGTACAAGATCAGCATGGAACGCAAGCCACTTGCTTCCATTTCCCCTGTGCTCCACGTTTCCTTCACACCCTGGTTTTGCAACTGTCACATGCATGCAGTGGCCATGCAGCAGTGAGACCTTCCTGACGTATAGGATGAGGGGCTTTTTGCTTTCTTACTCATCTTCTTCATTAACTTCAGCAGTGGCAAAATGTTACAAAGAGAAAGGTTATCTGCACAGGCAACAGCTCACAAATCACCTCAAGCTTTACAGGCCAAACCTCAACATCCTAAATTTGTTTGCAAGTTACCAGGAGAAATATGCCTTACAAGACATGCACCACTTGCTCCGCAATGCTTAAACCACTGAAGAGGCTGTTGCTGTAGCACCGATTCCTAGATTGGTTTTTAGGAACAAGCAGCTTGTAGCAGCAATGGCACAGACCGTGGTGGCAAGGAATACTTCTAAAAGAAACCACTGCAATCCACAGGTAGATGCAGGTTAAAAAAATGCCCTTACTAGATGCTACTGCTTATGAAAGCCAAAGAGCAGTGAAGGGTGTAGTAATACCCCCAGCTGCAAGCCAAGCAGACACCAGCACTTGAAGGAGCAGCTGTAATCCCCAGTAGACTTAGAGGTTGCTTCATCACATCACCTAGGTTAGCTTCCAAGTCTAGAGCTTGACTTTGCCACTGATGGCCACACTGCTGCCTCTATTCATGTGATGCACTGGATGTTGGCGAGATGAAGCCCTGCACCTCTATATTGCCTCAGCTGCATGGAGTCTGTGGGGCAGAGGCAACGGAGAGCATCTGTTGCAGGGAGCGCCTGCTACAAAGAACTAACCCCTGGAAATGAATAAGTGGCTGCTTTCAGCTAACAACAAAGCCACTAAAAAGCAATTATAGCTTTTTCCCCAGCTGTTTTCCCTGACAGTCCAATCAATGATGGTCTCAATGGTGTGAAAAACATACCCATTTACTCATAAGGGGAAGAGTTAAGAATCATCTGGGTTCCAGCTCTCTAACCCCAGCCGGTAAGGGCTAGGTACCAGGTTTTGGCACACTGTGTGCAAAGGGAAGGGATGAGGGGGAGGCATCACTTCTCAAAAACCATAGCAGTGCTAAGCATCAAACGAGATCAGAAGGGATAAGGAGACCATTCAGGGACAAGGAGATTAGCTCCATGGTTTCCCACGGGCCAATGTCATGGGAAGTTTAGGCTACAGGTGAGGAAGAGCAGTGGTGGTTCTGGCAGATCAGAAAAACAGCACCTAGGGAATCAGGTTATCCTGAGCAGCCAGAGCAGTATGACCAAAACACTCCTCCTACAAAAGCAGTGCATCAAAGACAACTTACAACTGCAGTACTTTCATTTCTTGTTTTTGAATGATAAAAAGTTCCACTTGAAAGGATGAAAAATTCAGTGGATTTTCTGCCAAGACTCTTCCATAGTTCAGCACCAGCTTTAAACAGGATCTCTGCCATTTCATAATGACAGACTTTCACCCTGTGCATTTTTCACCTTCTGCTTCTTGCCCTTTTGTAATTGCCTGTCTGACATTAGAAGTGGGCCGTCCATTCTATTGAACACTTTTAGGCCACTGTTTTTAATGCACTTTTACATGCTATCAATATTCTTGCCATTTTCTGCTCATATTCAGCTGAGATGGTCCCATAACCACATGAAATATCAAATGAGAAAAATACTTGCTGAGCTAATTCCATTGGTAAAGTTTCATTTTTATGCTCTAAGGTGAACTAGAGAAACTTGTTTTCTTTTTATTTTTTAGAAAAAATGAAACATCCTCTATGGTTAACTCTACAGTAATTCATGCAGTGAATTGAACAGACACTCTAGCTTTACAGAAGTACTTTAATGTATGCTTTAGCAATTCTGTAGTTCACTGTGATTTATATTTACAGAGGCCCTTTAGAATTCAAGGGCTTTTTAAATGGCAGGGTCACAGAGTAAGAAGAAATTTCCTTTGTTTATTTGGTAAATGTGTACAGTCTCACTATTTATTGCTCAGAAGAAATTGTCATATTTATCATCAGTATATCTTCTAAATCTGCAAAATGTCAACTAGGTGCACAGCTAATTTATGAAACTCATTACTGTTTTAAATCGTTGCTATGTGCTGAACAACCCATAATGGAGAGCATTGATTTTGACACCTAATTTCCTTGTGCTCATACTTGGGTAAGACTCCAATTGATGGAACAGACTATTTTTCAGTAGTGTTTATTATTTGCATTGCAACAGCGCACAGGAGCTTTAGCTTTTGGCCAGGCCAAGGCAACAGTGATACTGTACAAACATGGGGTAAGAGACCTTTCCCTGCCCTGAAGAGCTTACAGTCTAGAAAGCTGCCCCACCTGTGTAACAAGGGCTTTTTTTTCACACAAGAAAAAATATAAAAGGAAACATAACCACAACAGACAAAGACATTCATGTTTAAGCCTGTGAAAAAGAATTTGCAAATATTGGAGCAAGGACCCAACAGCAAATTACCAGTGTGTTTTAAAAGTGCACTATATATTACACTCCAGGTAAAGATCCTGTCATTCCTTTGCTTAAGTGCTGAATTACTGATTAACATCCAAATGAAGAGGAGGAGGGAAGTAGAAACCCCATTTTAATTCACAGCTTTTTCTCTTTGCTGTCCCAGAATAACCAGATCCCTTACTTCTTTAGAGAATAAATCTGTACAAGTTCAGGAGAGAAACGGGTATAACAAAGGCCAGCCAATTTACTGAACTTTTATAAAAGTCTTCAGCTCTCCTTGAAAATTATAATGGGATGCAGATTGTTTTATAACCCAATACTCCAGTTTGCAATTCCTAACAAACCCCAATCTGCCTGAGAACCAACCCTTGCTATTGCAAAAGTCTGCTGTCAACAACACATACACAACTAAAATATTTTTAGAACATCTACTGAAAAATCACAAGTATCTCAGTTCTAAATGAGCCTCTCTTAGACTTTCCATTAAAATAAATCTTTAAAATAACTTCCTAAGTATATAAATAGACCGCAAACTAAAACATATTGGAGCCAAGAAATACCAAAGCTAAGAATTATCTGAAGAATTCCAGTACTGCCCTTCTGGGTACAACACGAATCTACCAACTTACAGATAACATATTTTGTCTAATTTTGTGTGTGTGTGTGTATATATATATACACACACACACACATATATATGTATTTGTAGAGTCTGTCATTCCATGGACATAATAGTAAAACAGCAAATATTAAGATAAAGGTGATAGTTTACCAAAGAGTGTGAGCAGATTAGACTTGGCTGAAAAGCAAAGTGGTTTCTTCTGTGTAAAATCTCTCATCTTTGTTTTCCAAAACATTAAACCCCAGGGGAAATGGTGCTTTTCTGGTGGAAGGAGTTCTATGGCAAAATTTACACAGTTTCAGGTCTGCCGTGTCTGGGGAAGATCTGCCAGCCAGACTGTGGTTTGGGTTCTCAGCTTAACGGCTGACTGCCTAAGGCCCAGGGATCATTAACTTCCAACATAATTAGCCAATCTATCAGACAGATTACACCAAGGCTGAGGACACCTACAGAAACCCAAGGAAGTGGTGAGGTGTGAGTGCTGAAGATGGAGGTGTGATGTGCGAATACATACGGTCACCTGCATTGAGTGTGTTTTTTGTTTTGAATAAAATATTTCAGGCCCAAACATATATTTCCTGAAAAACAAAAAAAGAAAACCCCCTAGGTGTTGCTAGAAAGTTTCCAAATATATCTAACCTGGACTCCTGCCGAAGGAGATAGATAGACTGTGCTTACTGGAAGAACCAGGATTAATTTAGTGAGCAGTAGATCTACTTTTTCAGCAGCGTAGGTAAAAATAAATATTGAGCAGCTGCCTACTTCACTATGCAGTGATCAGAGGCCTTAATCCATTTGATAGACCATAAATCTGCATGGAAACCAAAGAACAGTAGGAGCATTTTTATATTTATGAATCTATTATACTCATGTAATATAACATTACCCTATTTTTCTTTAATACATCTGCATACCTATATATCTTTTGATATGCTAAGCACATACAATATACATGCATATAACATGCATATCAGTATAGAAGCATCTCTGTACCTAAATTTAATTAGTTCATGATATTTGAAAAACATACTAGAGGCAAAAGAAAGACTTGGCATGTCGACTGGAGCCATGCACAGTAAACACAACCCTCAAGTACCCAAAGTCTCTCTCTAAACCAGACATTATTGTCCTAAATGTGTACAGGTAAAATACAATTATCAGAATATTTCATCAGAAATATGCAAATATTTAGACTTCTGGAATTGCAGTTCTATATACTACAGTCCTATACAACTGTATTTTTAGTAGTGGATATATAGGGATAAAGTACAGCAGTTAGAAAGACTGCACACATTTTTTATAGAGATTGAAGTTCATAGCCAAATTAAAATAAAGCTTTTATTCTAAGCAAAACATGTCACCTGCTCCTCTTCCTGCATACCATTCAAATGTTATTGTTGAAATAAAGACAGCACTAGAAAGTATACTATTAAAATAGCTTTCTATCTCAAGCAGCTGCATACATCTACTGTCAGCAAGTGTGCTCGATAAATAAAAGCCTGTACTGCCTACCAAAGGAAAAGAAATTATCTTTCCTTAAAATTATATCAGCAATTAGCAGAATTTATCAGAGCTATCCCTTCTCAGCCATCAGGGAAGAGTAGTGCCTTACATCACTTAAAATGCCAGTGAAGATGTGAATTTTTTTCTCTCATGTAAACTTTGCAAGAGACTTCCTTGCTTTACCCACTTTTAGGGTGGAGCCCTGAAAACATGTTTAGGTTTGCTCCTAAACATGCCATTTGTTCAGGATCAAACCTGGAGCACCCACCAGAGACTCTGCAGGACACAGGTTGCAGCCACCACCCTCCTTGGTGGGCACAGGATATTCAGAGTACCCCGCATCTGTGCTGAGCTCTCTGCTATTTACTCCTCTCCAGCGGCTCCCCATCAGCACCGAGAACTGCTTCTCCCATTTCCTTCTAACATATACATTTGGCAGGCTTAAGAAACATCTGCTTGGCTGCGTTTGAGATGGCTACATTTTGGAGGCTGAATGGGAAGAAAATGAACCAAGCAAGACTGATCTGTGAATGTCTTCTTTTGGGGTGTTGTTTTTTCCCCTTAAAATATCATTCCAGCTGCAAGTCATGCTTTGATTCCACTGTGGATCACCCACTGCGTTTTAGTTTTTGTAAAACAAGAGCTGTCACAGCCAGGCATGCAAGATAAATGGTTACAAGTAATAGATTAATAAATACAGCTCAGAGAGATTTATTTTACACTACTTCAGGCAAACTCCTATTGATTGCAAGTTTCTAGGAAAGTAACTTGCTTCCTTATTTGTCTGTAAAGTGCATAGTACACACCAGTGCTCTTATAGAAAATAGATATCAATAACAAGGGAAAATATTAATAGTAATCCTCAGGATATCTGTGAAATGAGCAGATACTTGCTTCTGGGTGATGAAAAGCAAGTGACAATTGAGCACGGTCTGGGAAGAAAGCCTCCAAAGCATTTTCTGAAAAAGCCGATTCATTTTCCTTTCTTTTTATTACAATATTGTGACTAAAAATTTTGCTGCAACAACCACAATGCTGGCAGATCGTTGCCTTACCTGCAGAGGTAAGAAATGCTCTATTCAGCCACATTATGCTCTTAAGAAAACACCAAACACTCCCTGTGTCATTTGTTTTATTTGCTTCTTCCCATGACTTTATGGAACAAACTGGTGGCTATTTTTCCATCACACTGAACTGCACTCAGTGAACAGCTGATTACTCACTATCATGCATGTAAATCTTTGAAGTGATAAGCAAAGAAAGGAATGTCTCTATTTACATCTAAAGGGAAATTCCAGCACCCAGCAGAACTTTAAAACTGATCTTTCTAGGGCAGTGCTTCTTTCATCTTCCCACCACTAAATATTAAAGAAGAGAGATCTGTCTTAATTCAAGCTGTGCTCTGACCCTTAAAGTCTTATGATGCTGTCTGTGTTTACATGAGCACAGACTATTTTTTTTTCAAGCCAATTCTCATGCATGTTCCTCTCAAACTCTCTTCTAAGTCATAGAAAGATCCTGAATGTTAATGTCCCTGTCTCATTCCCCAGCTCTCCAGGGAATCAGGAAGCTCTGTAGTTTGGAGGTTGCATGACAATTTTCACCAAAAGGCTGGTATTATTCCCATTTCACTGGCAAAAGACTGACTTGTTATGTAAATCTTTTCTTCTTTTTGGCACCTAATTGGAGGTGCAGCTTGCATTTCTTTTTTAATAACATTTAATAGGGTATATTATTTTCTATATTCAGATAACTGATCCCATTGGTTTCACCTGCATTTATTCAATACTCCTGCAGAATCTAATTTGTGCACTCAGTAACAGAAGTAGCCTCATTAGCCTCTGAACATGTTTGAGCTACTTGCCAAAATGAAATGAGGGCTCTGGGCAGGGATGTAATCCAGCCCGTTGTGCAACTTTGAACCAGTTTCATCACTGCAGTAGACTTTTTTCCTTCTTGTCACATGCCTTTCACATCCATAAAGAGCAAGGCAAAGCTGCCCACAGTCACCCACAGACCCACAGCCATGACCTAACAGTCATTTAGGAGTGGAAACAGTAGAAATTGTCATCAGCTACAGCTCTGTCATTCAGGTAAAACCAAACTTTGGGAATTCTTCCTGGTTTTAAACCACTTGAATCCAAACCGGGGCAGTAGAATTTTTAACTACATAATCATGCTGAGCAAAGTGTGCAGAGGGAGGCAGAAGCTACACAGCAAACAAAGGAGTAACTAAAAACTCTACCATCATGTAAACACACAGATGGAGTTCTACTGGAGAGCCTTCGTTTGGCCTTACCTAGCTTCCAATACTTTGCCTTCAAATCTCTTTTAATGGTGACTATTTTTCCTAAATTCTTTATTATTCTTTATTCTGCAGCAATGTGACCCCCCTTTCCCGAGCTAAAAATATGAACTGCAGAAACCCAATGACCCCAACATTAACCTGGTTATCACCCAGACTGGACAAAACTTAAAACCCAAGGACAGACATCTACAGTATGACCCAGCACAGTGACTGCCTGCCAGGAGCAGGTGATGACTCTGTGGGTGGGTCAGTCACAAGAGACATCACAAGCATGAGGCATCAATGAATTTTCACTACTTTTTACTGACAACACAGCAATGGTGAGTCTTTGGACCCAGAATTTTTAAGCCCTATGAGGGAGAGAGTCATGGGGTACAAACACCACCCTGTGGGCACAAGCCTGAGCCCAGCCTCTTCTACCTCAGGCTGTCATGCAATTTAACCTGAGCAGTTTTCTTCAGTCAGAGAAGAAAAGCCAGCTTGACATGTGATGTGGAAACCTTCCAGCCAAATGGCTGACCTGAAGCATTTCTGGGGTCTTTTTCAAATGGAGAAAACCAGATATTAACCTCTCTGCACAATCAAGACTGTAACTCACTAGGAACAGTCTCATTAAAGAAGTCAAAGATTCACTTCAGATGATTCACAAAACAGATTCCCCTGAATGATATAGTGATTACTCAGCTACAAAGATAAGACACACTCTGAAGGCCCTTCTTGCCACTGCAGCAAGGACACAATGTGGGCTTCTCAGTCACTGTATAACAGAAGGGTGATGCTCCTTGTCTACCCCCCAGAGCCTTTACTTTGAAGGATGGAGGTAAAAATGGGCAGTTTCACAGGGATATCTACTAAAGGAGGACAAGGTAAGAGATTCTCTCTGTTTTACCCTCCCTAGGTAAAGATAAGGGCACTTAGCCACTTCCAAAGCTGCTATTCCCAGGTGCTAAAGACAGCAGCACCACAAAGACAGTCCACCTGAACAGGGGGAGAAGGCTGGGAGCCACATGTTACTCAAGAGCATAAAAAACAAACACAGTAAAACTTTTTTTTCTCCATCTCATACAAAACCATCAGCCACTTTCTGGAGAGACAGGAGTCAACCACATGACAGATTCAAATGAACAGGCCTCAGACACTATTAGTGAGGTGCTCAACTCACCCACAGCCACATCATCTCCCAGCAGCCACCAAGCAGTAGAAACTGCAGTCAACTACAGCTGTGGCATCAGGGAAAGGTAAAATCTGAGGTTTTTTGGAACCACCTGAAGCCAATCTGTGGGATATTACAAGAATGCAAGTTGCAAGGTACCTGGCTAGCTCTCTATGAAACATTCAGAAGGAGTCTGTGTAGCAGTGGCGGAAATGAGAAGAGCTCCTGCAGCCAGGCATTTTGCAGAAGAGGTATGTTTACAAAGATGGGGAAGGGAGAAAGAAGAAGAGGTGGCTCTTATCACTGTGTTTACACTTACAACGTGGTAAAGAGCATGTGTGGAGACTGTACCTGTGGAACTTATAAAATTATAATTATGAGTAAAAGGTAATATCAGCCTCAAATCAGCTTGGTTGCATACAGAAATGTGATTGTAGTGGCAGTGCATGTCAACCTGTCTTGCTGCTTGCCCTGACTATCTTCTGAACCAGCTGGCTAATTTTAGCTGAAGTTGATGGAGCAACAGACAAGTGAGTTTCATGAAATTTCATAGTGGATGGAGGTGAGAGATGCAGTCTGAGCTCCTGTGCTGTCTCCTGCCCAGCCTGGTAGCAATGGTTTCTGTCTCCATTGCAGGTAGCAAAAAGGAAGCGTTGATGGGAGAAAAGGGTAGGAGAAGGAATGGGGGTGAGGAAGAGATGTGTGAAAGTTCTGGAGGGGTGGCTGGGCTTCCTGCCGAAGTGGAAGTAAGGTGTGCAGGAAGATAGAGCACAAATGAATAGAAAATCCTGTATCACCAATTCCAGTGCTCACATTAAAAACCAAAACCCTTTAAGTGTTTTGTATCAATCACAAGTATCTGGAATTGCAAAGATTTATTCTCTTATATATTCACAGATTTTAGTGCTTAAAATTTCAAGGCATTGCATATCTTTGCTATGGGACTTCCTTTAACCCCTTTGTTGCTGGTCCTTCTTGCGTCTTCTGTGCTGCGGCAGAATGTGACTGTTTTCCTTTGCTGTACCGGTGCTCCATAGGTAGAAACCAGGGTATCTGTGTTGGGGTTTCTGAAGCATAAAGTGGGAAAAAGCCAAAAGAAAGTCTTTTTCTTGTCCTGGGAAGGCAAGAGGGGAAACAATGAGGAAAAACAAAGGTGGCACACAATGTTTTTTAGGATGCTAGCTTAAATAAAAGGAAAAAAAATAATTGAAGGAAAAATTGCGGCAGGGAGGTGGAGGAACTCCAGTGCATCAGATTGGAGTAGAGTTTGTTGGTTTCTCAAGTGATGCTTTTACTGAAGAATTTAAAAGAAGGCTCTTAAGTGCGTTAAGGCAGAATTCCTACTGGGGAATGCTTTGAGAGACAATTTTAGTTAGCAATTGAATTTGCCAAGTTTGCACAGCTGACTGGGGCAAAAGTTGTCTTCAATGTCATCTTCTCCAAGATTTCTCAGAGCAACACCTGAGAACTTTGCAGGCAGAATTCCAATGAAGGACCCTGCTTGAAAGACCCTGTATGCTGGGATTCAATATGCTTGGTTGCTGCCTGTGAATGAGGAAAGCTGAGGAGAAGCACAAAGCAGTGTTCCCAGTCATGACAATTCAGCTGCCAGAGAACAGGTGTTTATTTTTTTTTAATGGAACAGCTTTGAAGTGCCTCCTTCCCATCCAGATCCCTGCTGTCAGCAGTACTCCTTCCCTACCTTTCATGCTCCTCTTCCAAAAAAGCTGCAAGTAGCAGAGCATGGAGGCAGCCAGGCATGCCGCCTCATGAGCCTCAGCTTCAGGGAAGGAGACCCAACAATGTACTGGGTTTTTCATTTACCTCCCCAGGGCATTCTTCTCTCCAGATTCTCTGAAGAGCTCCCATTTCCACAGGGACATCTAAAAGAAGGCAGCAAGGGCTGAGCAACCTTGTAGAGACTGTCTGTTCTGAAGTTGCTCTGATTAATCCTGCAAAGGCCAACGCAGTGTGATGTCCAAAGCTCCCTTTGCTAATAAGGGAAAAGCTGAAATTGCAACACACTTGATGTAAAATACTAAAATACTCCCTTAATGAGGGTTTTGCACACGCAGTCTGGATGGCCTTGCTGGGGAAGCTAAGAAAGGGCAATATTGACGCTTTTTTTTTTTCCCCCTGACTACCTGTGTACATGAATACCCTTTTTCTTTTAAAAAAAGGGTTGCTTTTCTAGAAAAAGATAAATGTGGTGGACATAGGATTCCTTAACAGTTATTGCAAGAAAAAATTTGTATGCATATACAGATATATATCTCATGACCCTAAAAACAATGCTTCGAATTCTGCAAGGAATTTTTTTTGACAGGCAAGTCTTACACCAGCCTCAAGCTGATGCAAGCTGCTGGAGAGCCAGATCCAACAGTTTCCTAATACAGAACTTCTTTTGCTTAATGTAATTTTCACATTCACATAGTACCAACGTTCAGTACTCACGTAATAGTTATGCTATACATTTGGGGCCAAAAATAGTTTTATTTCTTCATAACCTTGTTCCTTTAAATGATGGCAAGTAGAGCATTTGTTACCATTCCCAGATGTATTAAAAGGACCGGTCCTGAAAATTCATACTGTATGACATATTAGCTGGATCTAAGCCTTTATTACATATTATGTATATATTTGTAAAATATGGCCATTTTGTTCTGAATTTGAAGACTTTCCTCTTGTTCCTGTGCCTTCAAGGTGCCTTAAGATGGGTAAGAAGGCAATTTCTGTAAATCCTTTAATAATTCACAACTTTGTTGAATAGTTTGCTTAGGAATATGTCTACATCTTTGATGAAAAGAGAAATCAATGGAACTAAGATCTGTCAATGGATGGATCTTTATTTCATGTTTTTGAGCTTGCCTTCTTCCCTCTTCTCTGGAAGGGATGTCACTTGTCAGAAGAAATTAATAATGCTCTGTTCTATAGCAGCAGCAATAGGAAGCCACATTTCTTACCACGTGCTTCTCTTTGCAACAGATTCTTGCCAAAATTATCTGCCATTTCATCCTGTGTGAGAGATTTATGTTGCCAAACAGGGACTGAGGCTGACCTCCAGCCTTTTAGGGTGGTATCCAATGGGTGGAGAAGATTTGCAAGTATTGAATAGGAAAAGGTATAGATAGGAGCTGGTGCTACACCCTCTTCCTTCTGTGGGATTATGATAGATGCCACAACATATCTATGATTTTTATCAAGTCTGGTCATTCCACGGACAAGTAAAGGATGAGGCAGTAGGACATAGTTTGCGGTTGTCTCTTCCCAAGGTCCAGGTACTTGAATTTATTCTACTTTCAGCAACGGCCTCTTGTTGGAGTTTCCCCTTCACTGAAGTGTGGCCATGTCAGTAACTTAACATCTCTTCCCCTGGGGAAAACTGGTGATGTACACAGTACAGAAATACAGGCTAGTTACAAATCGCTGCCTCTCCTATCCCTCTTGCCCAGTGGAGTAGGCTGACTGTAGAACCATAGAATGGTTTGGGTTGGAAGGCACCTTAATGATCTTGTTCCAACCCCCTGCCATGGGCAGGGACACCTTCCACTAGACCAGATTTTTTCAAGCCCTGTTCAACCTGGCCTTGAATACTTCCAGGGATGGGGCATCCATAACCTCTCTGGAAATAATATTGGAAAAAATAATACTAAATTTTATTTCTGCTCCTTTTGACCAGAGCAGCAGAACCTCTCCTGAAGTGACAGCACAGCACCTGCATTTTTAGAAAGTCACAAGCACAGATTTAAAATAGAGAAAAAAATTGGTTACTGAGGTAGGACATACTTTCTTATACAGACCACATGGTCAGATTCAGCAATACTTTGTTTTGAAGTGTCTGCTTCAGATGTGGATTATAACCATGGTAATGTTCTTAATTTTTTTAGAGGCTACATTTCCTCAGCTTCTGGCTTGGACAGTCTCTTTTGCCAAAACAAGTTCCCTGGACTCCTTTATTACACCACCAAAAGTTCTCAAGCTTGATTTTTGAGATAAAAAGTAAAGACCTGTAAAGGCAAATAATTAGACTGAATGCAAGGGCCCAAAGCTAAGGAAGTTAAAGCTTGAAGCACCATTACCAGAGATACACCCATGAGGAGTTAGCAAAGTCATAGGTGAGAAAGCTGCAATGTGTTTAACAGAAAAGGATGCCCCGGCTGCAACACCTTGCTGACCTTGACTACAATGTCAGACTAGGCCTAGTCTTATCTTGTCATGAGCACATGCTCAGGTACAACCCCGGCCTTCAGTGACAGTTCCACTAGTACAAGTATGCCTTCTTAACATCCTCCCACCAGACCCCCTCCTTTACAAAGTGACTTTTGAAGGCAGCTAGACATACAAAATATATCATACATCATCAATATTACTGTTCCAGATAAACTACTATGAGAAAATATTTAGAAAACTACCCTAATACCATAGCCACCTCAGTGACACGTCATTCTCAAACAAGACAGAGCTGTAATTCTGTCCTAAATTCACTGTGCATTTTTGCTTTCCTATCTGTGAATGGAAGGAAGAAAGTATCTGCCTATAAAGCCATATGTGCAATGGTGGCACATGGTGGAAGCCAGGAGAGGGGATTTCACCAGCTGCTGAGATACTAATTCAGCTGGGTACAGCATTTAACCCTACAGTGATAAAGAGCAGATAGTGAAGAATGTTCAGTTATTTTGGCTAGCAAATGCCAAACAATGGGTTTTCACTACATTGGGCAACATGACCATTGACAGGCCAACTGCTCTATGTAGAAATGGTGAGGCAGAAACCAGCTCAAAATCCTGGATTCAAGTTCAACAGAATATGTGCTGCTAGCAGAAGGAAAACTGAGAAGGACAAAGAGCAACAGCATGCTTTCTGGGAGCAGAAAGGCATCCTCTGATGCTCTGTGTGAGAACTGTTTTCATTAGGTACAGCAAAAGCCAGCCAAAAACCCCCAACAAGGCATCCTGCTGAAAATAAAACAGACAGTTTGAGGCTCATTATTGCATATTTTGCCTGCACCTATGTGTGGGCTGAGAATTCTTTCTGCTAGGTTTCTTGCTTTTTAACTATATCACACACAGAGATGAATCATGAGGCATAGACCTGTCAGGAGGCAGACTAATGTCATCACTTCAGCTTCCTGGCTGTCAGGTCTGATTCCAAATAACCTTTTGTCTTCTTGCTCCAGCTACTAAATTACAGATCAAGTGGAAAACATAATTATTCCCCAAAAGGCCATGGCTAACTTCTGAAAATACACTGAACTGTGAGCAGAACAACAATAATAAAAAGATAAGCTAGGATTACCCATGGTGCATAGCCAAAATGCTCCATGGTCCCACATGCATTATTATAGAACTATTTCCTATTTGATGATTTCTCTTTTGCAGGGACAAGTACGTTCTCCCTTCCCCCTACCATTTTTAGTATAATTTTTGTATTTGAAGTCTTGTGAAAAATACATCTCCCCTGTTGCAATAAGTACTTTGTTATTCTGTTTCCAAATTCTACAGTATTTGGTGCTGTTTTTTTCTGAGATGATGCAGAACTTGAGCATTTGCATTTTTTGAAGTAAAAGTATTCCTAGCAACACCTGGCAAGGTAAAAGTAGGTGGTGGTGTTAAAGAGTGCAAACCTCGACAACTGCTAACTCGTTCTACATACAATCAGAAAGGCTGTGGATGGATAAAATTTTGTCTCCTCTTTCTTATTAATGTCATGATTCTTACCTTTATTCAAGAATTTGAACTCATGTTTTAAAATTAAAATAGGCAATTGTCGTAGTTTAAACCCAGCTAGGCAGCACGTTCACTCACTCAACACACACACCCCCCCCCCCCCCCCCCCCCCCCCCCCCCCCCCCCCCCTCTCCCCCCCCCCCCCCCCCCCNGCCAACCATGTAAACCCCCCAAAGAAACCCTCAACACAACAAGTACTCTCCAAAACCCCACTCCCAACCCCGGCCCTCCCCTCTCATCATTAACATTTCAGTCACTGTCTCTTTATTTGAAATCTTCTACCTCAAATATAATTTGCAGAACAATCAAATTCACCATCCCCATCTCTTTTCACCAAAGAGGGTTGTCCTGAGTTAGAGAAAATACGAGTATTTATTACTCCATAGACAGCTCACACACTAGCCAACATGGTACTCTGTTCCGAAGTTTGATCTTGAATTCTGCTGCAAGTAGGATGTTCTGCTTGTGCAGTAGAAAGATACTAGATAATAAATTGAACTAAATACTGATTTATTCCTGTTACAAAAGTCTACTTAAAAGACACTGTGGTAGATGTCTGAGCTCCGTTTGTGTTATAATGTGTAGTGCTTTAATCTCCCTCTTACTATCACCCAGTAAGAATCATGTACCAAGATCTTCAGGTAACCTGGTCACAGCACTAGCCCACATGCTCTGTGGCTGATGTATGACCAAGCCACCTGAAACGGCTCTATGAGCTGCCTACACTGTATCTGTCCAGTAGGCTGGCTCATCACAGCCCCAAGGCACTGCACTCTGTAGATGTGTATCACAGTGTACTTGTCCACAGTTTTAGATCTGGGCAGCTCTAACGGGAAACCTGCATACCTTGACCTGTGCTATGCAGGCTTCTTGCATTTCAACAGGGGCAGTGTCATGCCTTCCTTGTAAGCATACACTGTGACCTACAAAGGAAGAAAATGCTATGTGTACCCTAACTACTTCTAACTTCATTATTGTTTTTATTAAATTTGCAACATAAAATTTACTAAGAAATAGAACAAAAGAAATTTATTCTATGATTCTAAATGTCAGAAGATTTTTTATTTTCTCATGAAACTCAATATCTATAGCTAGATGCTATAGAGCTTGTACACTGCTGACATGTGGAGAAGGAAACTTAAACCACTGAATTGAGAGCTTATTAAAAAAAACTCATGGAAAAAATTCCCTACAAAGTATCACATTGAAGTTATATGCATCCTGCACTGAGCACAGTGTCTCATAAGAAGTGAGTTATATCAAATGATGACTTGACTTTATCCAACTGGGATTCTGCCAGGCCACAAAGAAACCACAATCCAGCCTTTTCCCTTAATTCCTAGTTCTTTGAGGTCTACAAGAAATCAAATGATGTGAACAATGTCCTTGAAAATACCTTCCCTTTAGTCCAACCTCTGCCAGTATACTTCATTTTCAACCATTCTGGAAGTGCTTTGAGCTTTGTCTGCAAATTCACTTGGCCTGACATTCAGCAATGCATTATAGATCAGATAGATTTAGGAAACGCACTGACTGGATTAATCAAAGGGAGAGGAAGAGGGAAATAAAATGAAATAATTTTTTTCCTTTACTTCCTAAAATATATAAATCAATGGAATTTATTAATTTGAAAGAGTTGCCCAGATGTCTCTATATGTACTTATATTGTAAACCACAGCTCTGTGAATGCAGCCCAGAAGCAGCAAGGGAGCCAGCCAGTGTGCAGGGCAGCAGATCTCAGTTCACTGTCTGAATTACATACTGGTCTACTAGCATTTTCCTGAGAGCTGGGAAAATTACAGGGATAAAAAACTTTACATAATACAGGCATCAAAAGATACTACTGAAAATGAAAGTGGGCATAAATTCATCTCCATGGTACAAACCTGAGTAGATTCTCTTGATGCCAGAGCAAAGATGCTTTGGATACATTTTTGATGTCCTAAGGCAAACTGTAAGATGTTCAGCTTTTGCTCCACCACATTCCCTGGCATCAGATAATTCAATAGCTATAGCCTACTTCCCGTGGGTCAGGAGAAGATAGAAAAGAGAATGGGACTTTCTTTTCCACTTGAAGAGGACAGGCATGTCTGGGGCACAGCCAGTGTCAAACAAGGAAAGGATTTATTCCCATAATCCTGTTCTCATAACAAGGTCTATTTTCCACTTTCCTCAGCCCTGGCATAATGAGCACACACCAATTCAGACCTACGTACTTAGCTCCCGTTTTATACACCCTGCTTTGTTTGTAAGAGCTCACACTGAGCAGCTATAACCAATTCTGTTGACTTGGAGGTCCACACATAGAATCATAGAATGGTTAAGGTTGGAAAGGACCTTAAGATGATCTAGTTCCAACCCCCATGCCATGGGTTACATGAGTTACATACATGAATTACAGCAGAGCTGTCATCCTCTTGGATGACACGAGCCATCCCAGAAATTTGGCTGCTGGTGGATGGGGTCCTACGACTCCCAGGGAGAGCTGCAATAACCTGTGCAACAAGCAGCATGGATTATCTCCTGCCCTAAGGAAGATTATCTCTGCAGCATCTGCAGTTAGTCCAAAGTATCTATTTGTCTTCTGAAAACATCCATAGGAAGAATAAAGAATTTTTAGAGCATACATACTAAACATGGGGTTTTTTTTTGTACAGACTAAGTGCTCTGCCCTGGTGATGACTGTGGCACTGAGGGTTTTCTCCAGGATCAACCATGTAAAAAGGCATTTCTGTAAGACAGTTGTATTTATTCTTTCATTGATGGAGAAGCAGAAGCATATGGAAAAACCAGAGCCTGGCTGAGTTAACAGCTGTCACACAGACACAGAATAAAAGCGTATTTTCTGCTTTTGGGTATTCTGTCCTAACCACTGGATGCTACTACTTAAAAATAAGCTCTGAAATCAAAAGCTATGGTCTGTATTCACATAAGGAGAAATGTTAGGTTTTCTTAATTTGATTTTTTTTACTGCATTATATATTCTTACATTCAGCCTTTCAGACAAGTGAAACAAGTAAATCATACTATGTCTTTGCATATTAACCCCTCTTACTATTTGCACAAGTCCTCTGAGACTGGACTCTGTGAGATCATTGCCATTTTCACCTATTTCTTATTGCACATTTAATAATCTGCATTTACACAGTAATGACTTTAAAGCTAAAGACTAAGGCTGAAGTAAGCAATGGTGTCTGTGTCAAGACTTTAAAGAACAAGATGAATGCTGCTTGTTATAAAGAGGCATCAGGTGGTCATGTTCACATGAAACTACACTCATCACACAAGCACAAATGGGTGTCAGCAGTGTATGATACCCTAATACAGTCCCTAGAATCTCTTAAGTAAATATGCCACCTAGTGTTTAATTGGGACAATTTCATTCATCAATCATCTTGATCAATCCCTCTCAATCCCTCTCAAGCTCTTCTTCCCTGTAAGTCTAGATCATACAGAATCTGTCAGAGGCATCTGGATATGCCTTTCCACCTTTGTCCCCTTCTTCTCCCCTAAAAGCCCCTCACTCTACAGCATTCTCATTGAAGAAGTATTTTCTTCCTCTTGCTCCTGATGGACTCTGCCAAATGGCCAAGCTATGCTCCCAGCCTATCTTTTTTGTTTGAGAAACCCACACCTCAGACTGCTGCAAGCGATGCAGAAGGCAGCAAGAACAGACACAGGAGGATTACCCCACTGTTAAGATCCCAAATATGCCTGACGACTTCAGAAAAGCCACTTTGTACACATAATACCTGGACCAGCACATAAGCGTAGTGCCTGCAGGTACTGGGCACAATTATTCCAGAAAGCAGAAACACTATTTAGTCCTGGCTCACAGCTTGCCAAAACGGGATGAGTTACCACAGTGATAGCTATTGTTTTGCTGGTGAACAAGCAAAAACTCAGGGAAAGAGGCTTTTGAAGTGTAACATCTCCACTCTTGTAAGCAGTGGAAACAATTTCTTCAGCACCTATGGCAGTGTTCTCCTTCTTCACCTCTAGCCCCTGCTTAATAGTGGCACACTTGGCTTAAATGCAAACAATCCCCTTGCTCTTGACAGAAAAGATACTCCACATATGTGGCTTGGCTCCTTTCATGTGCTTAAAACAAGCCATTAGTTGTCTTCTTACATTTTCTAACTGAGACTCTCTTGATGCTTCTGTCATGGACACTGATTATATTTCTAAGGTTTACATTCCTATACCAAGTCACATTATAGCATAAACTGCCTGGAGGTTTTGGTAATGTCTTTTTTACACTTTTTACAGGTCAATAAAAATCTTAAGTTAAACTCCAGTCCCTGTAGTACTTCATCAGCCACCTTTCCCCAGCTTATCAAGTCGCTGCCTGTCTTTATTCTTTGCTTGAAATTCCTCTACCTATTTTTGGTCCATGTGATCACGTTCCTGTGCCAACCAATTTGAATTAATGTCAAGAGTATGATTTCATGAGACATTGTACTACTCTGCTAAAAATCCAATTATTCTGCATCTGCTGCATTCTTTTCATTCAGTACTTTTGTAAATCTATCAAAAAGGCAATCAAGTCTAACTGGCAGCATTCATTCTTTATAACTCATGCTGACGACCATGCTCAGTCCTACTGTTCTCCAGGGCTGAGAATACATTACAAGAAAAAGCCCACTGTTACAATTTGTACTTTTCACACCACAGTGTCTTCTTTTCCAAATATGAGCAGTTATAAAAACTACTGGTTCCTCTGTAGTCGAGCCTCAGCAGAGAACACTGTAAACAGCCCAGAGAACATCCCACACCTGGATTCCCAGTATCCCAGCTGCAGGCTGAGGATGCAGGCTGCTGAGTCAGCTCCCTGTGGTAATCAAACAGGAAATATTTGCTTAGCCCTGTACCTGACATCACTTTAGTGACCACATGCCTAAAGGATGAGACCCACTGCACCCTGGGTGTGGAAGAAGATACTTAGTTGGTATGACATACATGTTTCATGCTCAGAAAGGATAACATCCTTGAACGTGATGGGACAGGTGCCAGTCAGTGTGTAGGGACATAGGAAGCCAGGCAAGACCTTCCTTGGTGGGTCTGCAGAGTATATGGAAATAGAAAAACTTGGTGCATTTTAGCTAGCATTAAGCATTCTGGAAGCCTCCAACATTAGGATCATGGTTGCAGTTAATTTCTCAGTAGTGAAGCAGCGATTCTGAATTGAAGGTGGAATGTACCCTGGTCCAAAGGCGAGAAATCAAATAAAGGCTCCTTAGCTACATTAGTAGCATGTATACATCTAGACAAGATGAATCAGAGCCCAAGTAATATTTTTTTCAGGCACAGCAAACCATGGAGAAATAGGACTAGAAGGTACTTTAGGAGGTTTTTCTCCAGCCTGACTCAGGTATCAGTGCTACCTGTGCTGCTTCTCCTAGATGCTTCCTAATGTGTTTTTATGCTTTATGACAAGAGAGATATTGTCACCCCCTCAAGCTCTCCATCCCAGTGTTTTATTGCTCTTCCTTTTTCTTCTCTTATTAGCTAACCTGCAATGTTCATCACTGTATTTCAGGCTTATCATCTCTTGTCCTGTCCAGCATTAAGACAGAGGACAGGTTATTATAATTAGCCAAGCAAACATATGACCTAAACAAACATGTCAATAAAAATAATTATTTTCTAAACAAAACACAAAGGACAAATGTTAGTCACTACTTAAACGCTTTCCTTTTGACACCATCTCCAAGTCCTCCACTAACAGAAGTTTCTCTCTTATTCTTAACATTTGTCTTCCAAGATCAAAACATGGCAGCTTAAAGGTGCTTGTAAAATTTTGGTGCCTATTCGTACAGTTCACATGAGACAATTAAATACAGGTTTTTATTTAAAAAAGGGTTTTCATTTTCCAGTGACTAGACAAATGAAATGTTTATGCTGAAGGCTCCACCTCAATCCCTAATAATACTAATTTAATACCATCAAACTATGTAAAGAGTATAAAAGCCAAAACAAAACCATATAAGGCTTTTACCTTTAATACATCAAACTAAGCATGTTTTCATACAACAGTCATTTAGCTTTATCAGAATTATTAATTTGCTCATAACAGGAAAATATCCCAAAGATTAATTAATGTTTTCAGCAGAGCCTAGCTGCAGGTACAATACTGTACTTGAAGAGCCAAGTGGTGTTTGCCTTAGGACAACTATAATACTTCAGGTGTATCAAATCACTTTCAGTACTAATTTGACACTCTTCATTTGAGATAATTTCAATCTACAGTTGCAGTATTCAGGTATGAAGTTTTGCATCACTTCCATTTGGCTACATTTCAAAAACACTGGATTGCAAAACATCTTGGTAGCAACAAACTTTATATTCACCTTGGTTCCATATGCTTAGCAGTGCCCTGACCTGCTCCAAAACCCAGTGAAACCACTGAGAGTCTTCCCATTAATTTCAGTAGCATTTGGATCAGATCATATCCATCACCTCATGTCACCTGTGTAAATAAATCAGTGTTGCTTCCAACTCACAAGCTCTCTTCAGGCATAATCATATCACTTTTTCTGCTTAAGGCAAAACTCATGAATCCTAAGCTGACAGTAATAACATAACATAAACCAGGAACCTGGAGAGATGCTAACAGCTCAGGGAAGCAAATGTGAGCAATGGAACCTCTTTTTCTCTTGATTCTTTCAATTTCCATTACTGTAAAAATGAACCCAAATTATTCCTCTTGGAAATCCTTGCCTGATCAGGCAAAACACTAGGTAATAGTTAAGAATGCCACAGTCAACCTCAGAACAGTGTCCCTTTCCCTGTGCACATACACAGCCAGTGGGAAGGAATTAGAAAAGATACTTCCTGTTATTTTACTTTGGTAGCTTTCTTATTTTTATTTCTTATATATTGCCTATTTCATATTTATGATGCTTTAAACAAAAAAGGAGCTATAAAGAGACACAACTGGAAACTACAAAAGAGAGCCAACACTGAAAGGCAAAACAAAAAGGATCAGCTGGCTATATTTTCAGTAAGATGGTATTTGTCACTTCAAATACAAAACTGTTTACTAAAATATATGTACTGGTAGATTTGCTGTATTCATATAAAATCCTTCTCACTGTGGTATAACACCAAAGAATATTCTGGATGAAATCACTACTGAATTGCTAACAGTTATGTAAAGAAGACAGCTGGGTATATAGTTAAGTAGTCATGTCAGCGCATGCAACAATTAAGTATGTACATGTAGTAACCTGCGTGTAGAATACAACTCTTGCAGAACAAACCTGAGTGACTGATGAAAGGAATTAATTACTTCCAAAGTAATTTTGATGTATAAGTTTGTTGCTTCTAGCCGCAAAAATGCCACACACCTTTTATCACTGCAAGTATTGCTGAAATCTGTGGATAAAGACCACCTTCCTGTATAGGCTTTATCTATTACTGCTTATCCGTGTGGTGTCTGAGCCTTCTTCCAGGCAAAATCAGTATTGCCAGGCAGAGGTCCCCTATGAATTCTGTGGCTATGAATATAGGAATGACACTTTAACCCCTAATAAAGGAAGGTGGCAGGTTGTTAATGTCCCTGCCACTTTAATTTGTTCTGACCAAGCATGCTGCAAAAACCAGGGAGCTGAAGGCATTCTAAAACACACCAAGTCAAATCATCAGTGTGGATTCAGCTCAGAGTCTGCAGGAACAGATGTTTCTGCTCACCATCTTTTTAACCCCATGATCTGCTGCTGGGACAGTGCAGTGCCCTGCAGCCCTCATGTGAAAGGAAATGATCAACATCTGGATAGACTTCCCAGCAGAGAATTAAACACTAGCTACCAACCTGTAATGGGATCATTATAGGTTTAGAGGAGCTGCAGAATGGGAAGAATAATGAATAGATGAAAGACTGAGGAGATTTTCTTTATCATTGGCTAACAGCAGTACCTGTAGAAAATTCAATGAAGAGACAAAAATGGAGTGGTAAGATGAGGCTAAAAGGCCTTCAGAAAGGGATGTGGTGTGAATAACAATGTAGAAGTGTAAATACTTATAAAAATTGAACCAAACCAGAGGTTCTCTTAAAGCTGGCTGCCTCCTGTGCACTTCTGATGTAAGGAAAATTGTAGTGCCCTTAAAAAATTTAGTTCCATAACTAGATTACATCTGCAATTAAAGAATGTTAGAAAACAGTCTTTCCTGGAGGTCCTGTTTTCTTTTGTGGGAAACTGTGTGTGAGCAGCATGACTAATGAGGACAGTCATACCAACTACAACTTCTAACAAAGTTTTTCTACCTTTTCTGTCACTTCTGCCTTAATAGGAATAGCTTTCTTACCTCTATTATTTGTGGAGGATTTTCTGATGAGGAAATCTACAACCTTCCAGACTCTGCGATATGCTTATCATTTCAGCTCTTTAGTTCTAGATGCAGTATTAACTATGGGCTCTGTTGTTTGCACTTAAATGCAAACATTTAATGAGTTCCAGCAAAACAGATAAAGATTACCATGTCAAGCAGCAACACAGTTTTCTACACTGTCCTGCTGTTAAGTGAAGAGTCTATACACAGCTCCATTCAGTTTAGCTCAAACTGCTACATCATTCTTTACAGACCATCATGGCTAAATGCCTCTTGCTGCTTCTGGCTTGTACTTGCAACCAGAGGGTGGAAAAAGCACTCCAAGAAAACTCGTATTTCGTGTACAACTGGTATGTTTGAACCAACTGAGCCTGATCCTACTTGGAGAGAAGTTGAAGGGAGCTTTGCCAAATCCAAGTGGAGAACTGGCACTGACAAAACCTTCCTTAATCTTTACTGTGTTTACCAACAGTTTGTACTCTGTCAGATAGGTTAAGGTTATCCTTTTAGCAAATACTTAAGTTCAACCACTGCCAAAGATATTCTTTAACTCCAGCCTGATGTTCTTATCACCTCCCCATTGACAACATGAATTCTCAAGAAGGTACAAGGCAACCCAAACCAAGAAACTGCTCCTGTGTGTGACCAGCATAGTAAAGAAACTAAGTGTAGGGCACAGCTTCTGCGTGACACAGGGTATAGTTTCAGAGCATCCCAGTCCCACTCAAGGCATGGGGTGTCTGTGGTAGTGCACAGGGCAGGTCACAGGAGTGGGAATGACAGTGAAAGAGCAGGGGACTCTCTTGAGATGTTTTCTCATCAGCAACTGTGACAGCTTTTACCTGATCCAAGCAGTCATGAAGCCCCAGGCTGCATTTACTTCCAACATTTCAATTCTTTGAATATATTTTCCCAAATTAAACTCACTGGGATAGGATTAGAAAGGAAGCCTTTTTTTCTCCTTGCTGGGACATGGAGATAACAGATGCAGTAAAGGAAGCAGTTGCAGGATAACATGATGTGTGATAGCAATAAATGTTTCAGAACTGCATATTTTACTGACAAGACTATTGGATATTTTTTCCCTACATGAGATTAATCGCTTATGCAAGTTACACTTCTGCATTCACCAGCAATGTGATTAATTACAATACGTACCAGTACCAGGTACCTATCTGCCCTACATCTTCTAGTATGTGTTCATTTGCCCCAAGTAGGGCATTCCATAAGCAGAGTAAACATGAAGCAGGCGATCACAACTTGCCCAAGCTTAAATCACAATCTAGGCAGACAACATGCAATTTTCAAATGTTCTTTGCACAAAACCCCTGTTTCTCTATCCAAAATCCTTTTGAAGCTGGATCCCGTTACAATGACAATTGCCTACACTGCTAGGAAATATATTTGCAGCATGCTGTTCTTTCCCAACACTTCATTCCTAAAAATCAGTGCAACTCCTTTCAGATTAAAGATCTGTTAAATTATCTGAACTAAAATTTGGACTCTGTTTACAAAACTAGCACCTCTTTAAAGTCAGACAGAAATAGCTTTTGGATGAAACATTGGCATTAAGAATCTCAAAGCATAAACATTTTCTTAGGACTGCTATAAAAAATGTTGGACAAAAAGGCACGAACAACAGCTTAATCCAGCCCATGTATCACACCCCCCTTCTAGAATGGGCATGACTCCACCAATTACAACCTCAAAGGAATTATCATTATGGGAACAGACAAGTACCTGAGGCAATACCAAGACACTCAGTCTGAATGCTGGCCCCTTGTGCCAGCCTGTGCCTTGGTGGCCCCCTTCCATTGACCTACCCCATGGGGAGCGGCAGTGCTGGAGTGATTGAGACATGGGATAATCTCTGCTGCCAACGTGGGAGGCGACAGAATGAGCAGACTCCCCTGATGGTGTTAACAAACCTGCTAAGGAGACAAATGCCTTCAGCTGCACTTTCACACCCTGGAACTGGTTTCAGTATAAAACAAAATCTCACTTGTAAAAACCCTAATTTGTAAGAGGATGCTTAACCTTAGAGCACTGAATTCTCACCTTCCTCCTAAGAAATAATGGAAGTTTCTGTCCTGCATGTATGGCTTTCCCCCCACTGTTTCTCAAACAGTCAAGATACTCCAACCAGCACTTTCAAATAAATGAGCTCAGTTATCAAAAAATGCCATTTGACTGGTTCAACTGGCCACAGGAAACACACCTTAAAAAAACCTCAGTGATTTTTCACACATGCAGCAAAGAATTTACTTTGCAGAAAAATGTCATTCTGAATATTCATTCACTTATTTCTAAAGGTCTGAAATTTATTGGAGTAATTGAAGTGGGTGAAGGTTTCGGTTTGTGGGCAAACCATGGCCTTTGTCTAAAATGCTGTACAACACATGACAGCCTCAAGCAAAACATCTGATACAGCTCTCTCTCTACCACTTCCCCACATTATTTTTATATTCTAGAGGACTTCTAAAGTTTATATAAAAACAAACATCAAATTCCCTTTAACCTCCTTTGTCCCTGTGTGCTGACAAATGTTCAATATTTCACCAGTTTATTCCAAAGCCCAGGCCATACTTTATCTGGGGTTACTGTGAGGAACAAATGCAAACAATGACCCTTGAGTCTTTGTCTTCTACTAAAAACTCTCATGTGCTTCCCCCAGGAACACATGAATCAAAACCAGACATAGTAGGCTTTTCCATATAGATTTTGATGATTTTTTTTCAAGTGCTAATAATTTAGTTAACATAATCTTTTATCACATGGATTTGCATGAGTTGATGGAAAACCACCACTACCAGTAGGGAAACCCACCAGGAGTCCCAAGTATCAACAGTAAGGCTTCATTTGCTACAGCAGGTCTTCAGCCTGTGAGCAGAGTACCTTGCCTATTTTAGCCCTCCTCCTCTTGTAGCTGGGATTGCTCCTACTCCTCCTGGCAAGGAAAATATGTTAGAAACAGCTGCTATTCCTCCTTCTGCTGCTTCCCCTCAGTGGGAGGAAGGCAGAAAGGGTTGCCAACAATGTAATGGCTCAGCTGAAGCCAGCTATTTTTACACGACAGTGCAGCCATGCAGCCCAGTCTTGCAGGCTGCAACTGCCTGCACATATGGACATCTCAATGAGCACTAACCCTTGCAGAGTAAGGACCTGTGATACTGCCTTTCCCACCGCGAGCCACCTTGGAGGTAAATAATAGTCTAAACAATTAAATTTCATTTAGCTACAAAACAAAAGATCTAGTCTAATAACTAAAGAGGTCCAGAAGTATATTTTCACTACTGACAGCAAGTTACACCAAGTGCAAACAATTCACCATTTTTTGAGCTGTCTTCAGAAAAAAGTCTTGCCCTCTCCTCTGTTCTGTGTTCCATTCATATGAGGTGGATCACATAGGAAATTTGAAATTTCAGGCAGTTTTTCTTCTGGCTGAGTTAGTTTTAATCTGGAGCCATTTTCTAGTGTCACCTACTGTATAGCTGCATAAAACTGTATGTCAACTAAAAGGCGGTGGTGAAGGACAGAGGGCAGGGGTCCTTTCAGCTACAGTTTGCCTTTTGTTGGTGTAAAAGAGTTTTTACAGTAATTACTCAGAGCTGCCCAGCCTGAAAAACAAGATCCAACCCCAAGCACAACAGAAAACACAATCTGCTAGGAAATACACAGTTCTAGAAAAAGCACCTCTGAAGTCTTTGAGAGCACTGTGGGAGATACAAAGGACCATTCCCCTCAACTGCAAGAACTGTGAGTAAATCTGAACACGATTCTGAAATTGTGTTTTTATCTTGTACAAAATAAATTAAAAAAAAATCTATTTTTTTCCTGATTTCTCAGAAAATGTAGCATTATTTTCAACTGTCAAGACTGCATTATTTCACTACAGTCATGTAATAATATTTATAGTGATCCTAATACAGTCCAGTGTTTTCTTGATACAAAAGAAACTTTCCCAGAACATCCTCTGGACCATTCTCCTATCTAAACAAAGACATCTGCCACAGTGCACCATGTTTATTTTTTATTGTGCCTCAAATAAAGTCAAAATTCACCTTCTGGTGCCTCTTACAGCATACAAAATCAACCAGAGTCCAATCACAGGAATCAACTGAACAAGCACAAAGCCTGTCTCAATGGCACCTGTTCCTCTTGGATATTACAGCACTATCCAATTGAACCAAAACCTATTGTCATCAATGGATTAATTCTGAAATAAAACCTGAATGGCTGACTTGTTGCTGTGCCACTCTTCAAAGGACTTCCCTGTGGCAATACACCTTCCCTAAAAAATGTCATTGTTAATGGAATTAATTTGTTAGAGGATGAATAGGTTTCTATGTCAGGTCAGTTACTCAAGCAATTCTTACTACTGAGAAATCCAAACCAGTATGTAATCAGCCAATGCATATATGTGAACCCAACAGATAATTATGCTAAAAATGTCCTAGAGTAATGAGGGTACACACAAAAAAGCTGATATCTTTTCATGCTCAATATCACTATATGACAGCAAATTCACTCCCTGCTTCCCAAATACAAGCTACCTCTAGTTCCCAACTAGCTAGTCAGCACACTGAACACTAGAACACTGCAGTGGTATGCTTACAGATGTCAGTAAGTCAATTTAGCACAAACACCAGACTCAAAAAAAGTTTTGTTTGACAGTTCTTACTGCCTTACCACCTGGGAAATGAAAATATCCACATGTCACTGCTTACAAGACTGTTTCTCTTATGCAAAAGAATTTCTAGTTTTCCATCTTCAAATGGCTGATAACCGCACAAAATTCTCAAGTTATGATCATGTAAGTAAGTCCTAGCCCATACAATGCTATGGGATATGGATGCGTGGGAGAAAGAGATCAAGGAAAGCCCACTTCAAATGAGAAGAGCGAGAAGAAAGAGAAGCAAACACATAATATACCAATTTCAGACCCATGAGAAGAAAGGAAAAGAACCACACAATATTGCAATTTGAGACCCATCCACCAAAGACTTGGTAGAAAAGAGGAGCTTTGCACTGTGAATGGAAAGATAACAAACTTGAGCTGTGGTGAAGGGTCAGTGGGAACCAGTTTCATCATCTCACTCTATAATATGCTTCAGAATACATGGACTAAGAAACACAACTTTTTTGATGCAATTCCTAAGTTAGATGGCATATATACCTATATTTACGCAGTGAAAACATTTGCATTTGGTACTTATTAGAAAGCTTTCATCATAAGCTCTGGTATAATATTAGTTTGGAGCCAAGACTGCATTAATAGGATGCACACTTTTCAGTGGGATAGTAATACTTAATGCAGTATAGAAAAATAGAATCAGGTCTTTGGACAAAACATTTTTTCCCTCTCAGATTTGATAGAAAAACTGGTATTAATTACCAAAATTTTAAGCTCAGTACTTACCTTTTCAACAGGGGTATTTTCTTCACTCGATACACTTGCTTTTCTTGATTCATTTTTTGTTCTACTCAGCCTCCGGGACACTTTTTCTCTAAGCAAAGTGGCATATCCAATGTGTTCATAGATGGGGTTTGTTGTCATTTTGGAAATATACTCAGAAGCCTTTGTTTCTATATACAATGTTATCAAGCCATCTGTAACCAGATCGTGGATTGATTCGAATCTTTTCTCCCCAACAAAGTGCTTCCCATCATAGAACAACCTATAGTTCAAGGTCTGATTGCCAAATCTGAAAATACCAAAAAAAAAAAGAAGGAGAGAAGAAAGAGACAGAAGGAAGAGTGAGCATTAATACTGGCAAAACTCTCAGGAGGTAACTTTGCTGGCAAGTCTATGTCTACATTACATATTGAATATGCATATGGCTGCTAATGGATCTCTGCAGAGAGACTAACTCCAGTTCAAACCCAGTCCCAAACCTCACTGCATCACATGGACCGGGCTACAGAACTGAGGCCAAGTCTTTGCAACAGGTTACGTGACCCAGATGTATGTGACTTAAATCTAAATCCTAAAGGGACTGCTGCAGTGACTGGAAAGGTATGTTCGCGTTGACAAGACATTATACCTGGATGTATAGATGTGTTAAGGGCTCTTCCATCTGGAAACATTTTTGAGGTGCAGAAAGTGATGCTTAACCACCATAGGCATGATTGCAGTCAATGAAGAGAGATGAGAATGTCTAGCAAGTCATTCAAATCCTAAGGGTCAAATCACTTTCTGGCAGGAAGTCAGGAAGACTGAGCTCCTAATTCAGGGTCCCAATTAAAACACCTAAAGTACTGTGGGATAACTCTGGCCTTATTCATGGGCTTTTTCTAAAGTGTTTTAAACAGCAAAGTGCTGTAGTAGCACATTCAGTTTATAACACCAAGGTTGGAATCTCATTCTTGATTAATGGATTCAAAGCCACAACATTGAGTTAAATGGTCTTTATAGTGCATCAAATGTGCCTGTCTCTGCATAGTTTGTTAGGCATTCAAATAAAACTGTTTAAGCCTCCTATTTTTTTTCCCCACAGTTTTCATATGAATTCCCAATTCATAATCAAATTCAGTTTTTGATTCTATAAAAAGGATTTAGAAACCATTCTGTTGTGTCAAAACAACAGGCACTTTGCCATAATCCCCATCCTTTAGTAGTTCTTTTTATTCTTTATTTTGAAATATCTTGCTAAGACTCTAAAAAATTGTGTTTGTTCTTTTTCAGCTGACAAAAGTTGCTTTTGATTTACACCACTTTTTATTTGGCATGACTCACCAGCTTTTCCAGCTCTACCATCTGCACCTCAATACAAATCCTGAGGATGGTTGTTTCAGCACTGTATCACAGCTACTTGGGGTAACTCCTTAAAGGATTTTTCCTTCTGGCTTTCCAGCAGAAGGATAGAATGCACAGACTTTTATTTTGTGCATATCTTAGAGAAGTAATTATGCTACGAAACCTGCAAACTATTGCCAGGGAGATTGTTCTGTCAAAGCCCAACAGAATATTTTGTCCTCTTGCCACTAACCCACAGCAGCTCTAAGACTGTTGCATGGGCAGGTTTTGAATGGCACAACTAAAGCCAAGAGTGGCTGCATCTTTGAGGAAGGGCACCTGTGTGTGGGTGTGAGGCAGTGAGGCTGTAGCTTGGGCTCCTACTGAATTTTTCATCCAGTTGAATAGCAGACTCTTATTTCTTTGAACACCGGCTTCCCATGCTTTACACTGTATTGTATACAGCAAGCTTGAATTCAAGATAGGGAAGAAAACTAAAGTGCAGTATGGTGCGTATGACAGCTGTTCAGCCACTGGACTTCATGATTTTCCAGGTTTGTCCAGGAATTTTTTTGTGTACAACACACCAGTGAGCTCAGAGGACAACTTGGCTGTGTCCTCTGCTGGCATTCTCCTGTTCTGTTCTCTTCTCACTCTTCTCTTACACAGTTTTAAAAGAGAAGCTCCATCTTAACAACACTCACCTCTAGGTAGCAAAGATTTTGAAAATGAACACAGTCTGCTTCTGAAGGGACTTCCTAGCCAAGTGCTGATGGAGTGGCTGAATTGCTGCAGTACTGTGGTGGTCAAACTGCTGTCGAAGGGTGTAAAATCATTCTGATACCATGAAGTGTATTAAATAAGAATGGACATAGACTTTGCTCAAAAGGGACTGGTATAATCCCCTTCATTAAACACATTTACAATTGAACTATAAGCCTTCATAAAAACATCATTTACCTGAGAGCAAGAGTATAGCAGCCGGGTTGCCTCTGGCTTTCTCTAAGTATATATGCTCCTTCTACACCAGCAAGTATTTCATCTGCTTGCTCCCGAGAAATGATCCCATGAAACCTAAGGGAAGATATCTCAGTGATTTATAGAACAA
This sequence comes from Agapornis roseicollis, assembly GCA_002631895.1. Taxonomy (NCBI): domain Eukaryota; kingdom Metazoa; phylum Chordata; class Aves; order Psittaciformes; family Psittacidae; genus Agapornis; species Agapornis roseicollis. The sequence continues at coordinate 75,119 of NDXB01010147.1, forward strand.
ACCAACCAGAAACACCTCCTTCTCCACCCCAAGAAACCATTTCAAAACTTCTGCACTGTGGATCATCATGGTCTAAAAGTGGCAGGACAGCCATCCAGCATTGGCAGCAGCATTGAGACAAAATAAGAATTACTCTATGTATGCAGTTTCAGTCAGTAAAACACTCAGTTGCACCCAAAGATTATGTTCTGTAAATGCCCCATCTTTTCACAGCTTTTCTCCTCTAGCAGTCTATGCCCCTCTTCCTTGTTTCCTTTTTACAGGCCTTACAACAAAATTGAAAACTAGGCACGAAGACATTATATTTTTAAATGGAGGTAATTTAAAATTAAAATGAGAGGTGATTCTTACCATCAGTGTGCTTTATTTTTATATTAACATTGCTTCCTCAAATTTATAGGGGAAACTGAGACAAAAAATGGCAACAATTATTCAAAATTCTATTCTGCATATATTAAAGTAGAAGAATCAGAGTAGCCTTCAGAAAAATACTGTTTTCTTCATTTCAGTCAGTTCTGCATTCAGTGCTGGAAAAAAGCAATACTTCTCTGGTTCTTCTCTCCTTGCTATTTTAAGAAAGAAAAGAGGCCCTAGGATACACAATTAACCTCACAATAATCAATATTTAGTGGTGATCTTTCTGTAAGTACAAATGCAGTCTTTACAGCAGTTTAAGTCTTAACTCCTATGCACATTTTATTAGCTGATTAAGTCTCCAAGGGTCTCCTTAGAGGTTCTGAAATTTCCTATTTTTGCTGCTGTCTGAAAAAATAGACTAAACCACACTGGCCTTTAGCATTTTCTCTTTTCTGACAAAACATACGAAGTGGCACATTTCTAACACTGCCTCTGGCTCGGCAGTGAAAGAGAAGAAAAACATGTCGGATGCAAATGCAATTGTTCCGTTCTCTTTATAATGTCTTTTCAACTAATACGTGTTGGAAGTATTAGGTTTAGGTGATCTTTCTAGACTGACTTTCTAGTCAAAATGTTGTAAATTAATTCATACTTTCTGTTTGTATTGATGGGGACACCCTCATTTACTGCCACATCCAAACTGAAACAAGCATCCCCTAGATGACATAATTTGAACATGTCTTTACCAGTAAACTCGTGGCAATTTGTAACTTTAGTTAAAAACACTGAGCATACAGTTATTTGCCATCAGAAGTTCAATATAGAATATAGCAGGTTTTAGGTTAGATATTGGGGAAAAGCTCTCCTGGTAATCAGTTTAAGAAATCACTGGGACAGGATACATGGGGCAACTGTGAAATTTGTTTAACCATGGTTGGGTAGCCACTGGGTAATCCAAGATTTCTCAGGGATATGTTTGGTACATTTATATAAGGATATAAAATCAGCTTGTACATGGTGCAAGATCCCCTGAACTCGGATGTCTGCTTCTGACAGCAGTCAACAAGAAATGCTTATGGAAAGAGTAATGGAGCAGTGACATATTTCTTTCACTTCACATCCCTGTCCATCCATCACTGGTTTAGCCAGAAGTTGTGTATGATCAGCTGTGACCTTACCCTTCATGAATCTCACTTGTAAACCCTTTGGTATCTTTATGCTTTTAGCCTTCACAGCACTCAGTTGCAATGAACACTGTGCATGTCCTTCTATTGGACACCCACTGTTTGTTTTCCTCTTATGGTAAGAGCTGCATCCCTTTGCTCCACTGTTGCACTTCTCTGTACCTTTCATTTCTTCTATAACCTTTCTAAAAAGGAGGGCGGAGGAAGGAATAGAGAGGGACCAGAGCTACATGCACTATTTAAAATGAAGCCACATCATAGATTCATATAGTAATATAATTATGGGTTGTTCAATTTCTTTCCCTAGAAATCCTTGATTCTCTTTCCAAGCACTACTGATCACCAAGTCAATTGCTTTTAGAGGACGGTCTCTCTGGTTCTGAAATCTTCCTGAACAATAATATCTAATGTGATGTTGCCTAGTAGGCAGGTTCACCGAGGTGGCTTCTTACAGTTAATGCCAGCCCTACTGCTCCACAAACCCCAACTATTCAATGGCCAGGCAGGTTCCTGGATAAGAGACTGTGGTCATGGTTTTACATGTTCTGTTTCAGCAAGTGTGACAGGTTACTCAGCTAGGTACTATCTTCAGCTCTATGGTACTCTAGTGGCTATATCTGAAATCCTTGCTGTCAAAGATAATATTTAAAAATGAAACTTTAGTAATTATGGGCAAAGCTACTGGCTCTTGATGTTTTTGATGGTAGAAAAGGATCATTAAACACAGATGAAGTGTCTGGGATGGAAGAAAAAATAGAATACATAATCTAAGTAATTTAGTTACCTATAAGGGCTAGGGCCTCAGCAGATTACTCTAGTAAAGGCCAAATGCCAGATCTGGGTGGCTCCTGCAGTGGCTGTGCTCTTTAACTTCACCTGCCCGAATTTTTATGCCAATGCAGGATCCAGCCCCTTTCAAGCTGTTTTACTGGCAAGAAAACTACTAAGCACAAAGCTCTGTTATTTTCCTCACAACAAAAATACACTTCTTCCTTGGATAGTTTGGCCCTCATAACTTTAGCAGGGAGGATAGCGTTTGCACATGCAGTAGTACATACGCCTATTTCCACAACTTGTAGGGTGGTGAATATATAGGAAGTCACACAAAATGGTAAGAGAAATGGTGAGAGAAAATTGTCACACTTCTCCCCTTCCTGGACCACTGCAAGATGACTTGGAGGTTAAAGCAACAACCAAAACAAAAGGAAGAAATATTCCAGACATTGCTTTTTTTACCAATCTGCCCTGAGAAAAGCAAAATAAACATGCAAGCTTGCAGAGCAGCACAGTCCAAGGATCGTGAGCAGCAGTACTAGACTGTAACAAGGCTAGATTATTAAGCTTTGGTATATTTCACTCTTAGTTGACGTGAAAGGTGAAATAAAATATTTTGTTAGACCTTCATCATGTCTTCTTTTTTTTTTTTTTTTTTTTTTTAATGTAGTTCAGACAGCAACTACTTTTGGATACACCCAACATACTTCAAAGAGGAAAATACTTACTCTCTTCCATAATACTTTGGTCTGTTCTCCACCTAAATTTTGAAACAAAGGAAAAAGAGTATTAAAAAACATACTTGATTTTAAATAAACTACATAAAAATCAATTGTGTTTGGTTACTAAAGAGAACTACCGCACCCATCTAAGTGACAAAATTCTGCAGATTTAAAACCCTGACTGGAACATGACTACATTAGTAGAGCAGAAAAATAAAAACACAAGAGGTAGTTTTATTGATGGATTTCTGGGAAGATTAACATGTATAAATGGTGGAAAAGTAGAAATACACATTACTGTATGAAACCTGACCAAACAGATAAAGAACCGTTTACTGCAGTTTTGCCAAGCTAGTATTTATAAAGCAAGAGTATTTTTGCTATACTCCCTTTAGCCTGTTAAAAAACTTTTTTGCCTATATAAGGTAACTGTCTGAGAATAAGTTAAGCATTCTTGGGAAAAAACAAGGTTTCTGGATTTAGACCTCAGCTTAAGGCTGCTGGAAGGACACCCGACTATTTTTAAGAGCTTTAAACCAAGCATTCATGAACGTCCCGTTGTTACCGAGGAACCGTGGCTGCTTCTGGCCCTTGGAGACGGTTCTCAGACCCCAGTTTTAAGGCAAATTCTCAAGGAGTGGGATAGTCCCAGCCCCTCCTCCATGAGGCAAGCCTGCCCGGCAGGGGGCGCCCCAGGTCTTTGCGCTGGGATTGGTACGCGCTTCCTCTCCACCGTCGGGGCTCCGGCTGCTGTTGCGCATCTGGTGAGCACAAACGCGTTTTCAGGTGGTTTTCAGACTTACCCGTAGGTGTAACCAACTCATTTAAGTGTCTTTATAGAAAGATGCTGTCTCTCTGCCAGGCTATGGCGCTTGCCAGTAGCATCACCTTACTCGCAACGAGTTTTCAGGTGGTCTTCATGTGTATTCATTGACATAGCCACCTTTAAAGTGTCTTTATAAAGAGATGCTCTCTCTCTGTCCACCTATGGTGCTTGTCAGTAGTGGCAACTTTGACTGGCATTTCATGCATAAGCATGAGAGAACTAATGCAAGATACAAATAAAGTCTCCTGATTATTAAAAAAAGTCACCCAAGTGAGCGCATACCTGAGTAAAGCTGTCCATACCAATGGAAATACTACTTAATACGTACTGACACAGATGTAGAAAAATTGTAGTTTTAAGACTTTCATTCTTTAGTGTAAAACCAATGAATTTTCACCATTTTATCTGACTGGAAACAAGCATACTTATTCTTGTTTTGATTATATCATAGTATTCAACATATAAAACCTTCAAATTGATGAAGGTTTCTGTATTTCTTCATAGCAAATGCACAAAAGTCACATTTTTGATTCAATAATCTACATGCCACACACTAAACTGGAGCAGCTGACTTTCTACCCTGCAGTCACTAGGGCTACAACACAGAGCAAGATGAACGAAGTCTGCACAAGATAACGAGAATCTTCAATGGAAGACTCATGGGAGTTCAATAAAGTCCTGACTGAGCTTCTTTCCCAGCTTGGCATTTCTTTTCTAGCACGGCAACTAACAATAGCAGTGTCTCACCCTTGAAACTCCTGCCTAGGAATAATACCTTGATACAAACATTTCTGAGCTGTGAGGGGCAGGAATAAGAGGAAAAAGCAAACAAAGAAGTGAAGAGAGAGCAAAAATTAGAGGAATTGCCAAGTGCAAGTGCTTTGTTTCTATGTGCATATATGGCAGGTCAGATTCCTGCACTCCTTGTAGACCTTAATGACCCCTCAAGCATATATTTAGCTGGCAACTTAATTAAAAAATGGGTATCAGATGCTGGGTTAAGTAAGACCACCACAAAGGCCACTCAGTACATTGAAAATGGTGACAAGGAATAAACAGATAAACTTTCATTACCACAGAAAGCCAAATAAACCCTTTACACCACAGAAGATAAAGCGTGACTTTCACCTAGCATCCAGAATCAGCTTCTACTTAAAAATATAGATTTTTCTCAATTGTATGTATACAGAGAATAAATCCCAACACTTCTGATCTACTTCAGAAAGAATTAACAGTACTGGCACTCACCCTCAAAATTACCTGCAAGCACAAGTTTCTCCACTATTGTATATATGTAACTAAAAAAATCAATCTGGAAATAACTGCTTGTGTAAATGGAGGCCATTTTGTATCCTTCTCACAACACCATTTATACAAACCCAGAAATTTATCTGTGAAATTTTCGTTATTACTCTCGCAACTGATTGAATTGCCCTGGACACTGTGATTTCCATTTTTTCCTGCTGATCATAAGCTAAAAGATTTGCTCTTCTGAGAATCCACACAAAGCCCATAAAATCCCATATTCTTCCTCTTCCATAAACCAGAAACCTTTATTCCAACATCTTTTAGCATCCATGTGTCTAAAATAGCCACAACTTCAGCTCTTGGCTTTATGCAAGAAAGATACTGTAGTATTTCCTGAAATGAAGCTCCAGATCCGCCAACCCATCCAACTGCCCCAGAATCTAAAAATCCTCTCTTGTGCTCACTGAAGCCTTTAACCTGAAATAATCATTTCGCTCCTAACCAACTTCACCAATAGGAAGAAACACAAGGAAACAAAGTTAAAGCAAGATAAAAGATCAAAATAACATCAGGGTCTCTAGATCAAAACCAGAATGTTGGACTGAACTTGGAAATAAACCAAAAGCCTGCACTATTGATGGAGCAGGGGCTTAAAAGTATCAAAGGAGCAGACTCTTTACAAACTTCAAGGGAAATTCTATATATCCCAGAAGGTAAAGGTGACTGCAATTCAGTTGGGATTAGCTTTCCCTCTCCTGCTATAAATAGGCTTGCACAGACAAAGTCAGGCAGATCTGCCTAAGAGAATTCTTAGTGGTGGAAAGAACAGAAAATCCACAGGTAGAAAAGTGACTGTTTCCCAGTGGTAGGAGGCCAGAATAACCAGCTTTATTCTGAGGACACATACACTTAGGTTTTTTTCATAGATTTTGGCTATGAAGAACACTTTGATCACTTTCTGTATAGCCTTCACAATTTCCTTGTTGAAACACTGGCCACTGTTCACAGGTCACCAGCTGGTTTTATCCATCACTCTGGCCCATCTCCCTAGACAATGAGCAATGGAAGAGATCAGAGGCTTGAACCATTAGGACTTTTCAGCTAATAGACAGAAACAAAGTACAAAACTGAGGAAAATTACATAAAGCAAATAATAGTGAAAATATATTTTGTCTTAAAGACCTCCACAGCTTGCATGGGTTTTACTACTCCCATGCAGAGGATAAATTAAATGGGTTCTCTCTCTCCACTAAAAGTAAGTGGCAGCTTTCAATTCAAATGTGAGATGGTAATTTCCTGGCTTAGAAAAAGGTCTTGTTGCAAATCTCAGACCAAAAATACTGCAGAGCAGGCATTTCTGACTGCTGTCCCAGAAACCATGGGGAAAACCCTGAAACTTACTATTGAAATTCATAGTTGTATAAATTGTGAATAGCAATGAATGCCAAAACTGTTGAAAACTAAAGTGAAGTTGATTAGGAAATAAGATGTATGGTAAGCAGCCTAAATCACTACTAATCCAGTAGTTTGGATTCAATGACATCTAATCTTTAAGCATGCTTGAGGAGAATGAAACTCAGCACAACTCTCCTGGCACTCTTCAAAAGCTTTTGGAAACTTGTGTTTGAGAGGCTCTGCATACTCCAGCCTTGACTCTCAGCCTGCCAAACCTGATTGTCTCTCCCCACCCCCAAAAAATCCCCTCACTTGTACACTTAGTCTAGTTTTACAAGTTTTTTACAATGCCACAGCTTATTCTTCAAGGTGTGGAGTCAGTTGAACTGGGGTTTGAAGTTAACACTGAGAAAGAAATAAGTCTTCTTCAAAACATGCACTAGTTATCTAAGCTAATTCAATATATTACGTTTACATAATTTTGAAGTTTACTGAATTTTAATGCCATGGGATTTGTGGCTCCTCTTTTGGCCAGGATGATCTAGCCCTGGCATGACATACTTCTGCTAATGTACAGATGAATATATTAAAGTCCTTCACCACTCCCCAAGATAACTCATCACAAAACTACTGGGAATCATGCAGGCAGGAGGTGAGCATCCCCTAATGTGATAGATTTTCATCACAAGTATTGACATACAAGCCACACTGCAATGAAGATTTGAAGATACCCTGAAGAATTCTTTCTGCCTAAGTACTGCCACAGAAACAAGATAACCCTAATTTCAGAAAATTTAATTTCCCTTCAGCTTCATTGAACTGGACATATTTCCTTATGCAGTGGCCAAAGCTGAAATCTAGAAATGTTGGAATGAAAATTTAGAAATCCCTCTAGGACAGCAATCTGTCTGTAATTCAGAAGGACCAGCATAGCATAGCATTATAGAGCTACCTATTTCAACCACTGCCTTCACACATCCATGAACGGTATATTAAAGGGGAAGGGAAACAATAAGGTGGGTAGCTGCACCTGTCCCTCTGTTCTCTGCAGTACACAGAAATTGCAGAGAAACAAGATTCAAGACTTAATAATATCAGTGTGTTCACTTAGGGCAGGCAGTGAGGCATTTTCCCAAAGGAAGTTTCATCTGATGTATTTTCTGGTTTGAAAAATCCTAATTATTTTTCAGTAATTCTAGTTGACTAGAAATAAGTTTGGTTTTTTAGCTCAATTTGACATAAAGAGAAATAGAAGAGTTGGAAGAGAAGCTTTCAAGACAAGCCCAGTAAAAACTGACTATATAGAAGTTTATTGTCCGAATCATTCAGCTTTTGGCAGAATTCTTAAAAGTCAACTGTAAACTTTAGCATTTACAATCAACAACCAGAAAGGATTAAGGAAGATTGTAAGCCTCCATTAAAAATAACAAAGTAAAAAACTATGCTGCATTTCATTACTTCTGTGGGTTGGTTTGTTTGGTTTTTCTCCAAATTTTTCCTAAAGAAATAAATACTTAGATCAATTAGTATGTCTAACTTGCCCTCCACATAGAACACATTATTTCACATCAATAATCCTTTAGCAATTTAAATTGGGAGAACATTCTTTCTGAAAGAAAATACTTATCGACCTATTTTACTGCCTTTTTACGACTCTCTCACTATTACCTATGAGGCTTTCTGGCACCAATGTTTTCAAAAAGAAGCAACTCTTGGTTTTCTGGAAAGTTATATCATAATGCTTGCTGCTAATTTTGTTACTATGAGCAGCAATGTAACATCTGTACTCCCCAGTAAGAACAGGCCAATTATAGACACTCACTATGTACATACAGAATGAAAAGATAGTCTTCACCCCTGTGATTTTCAGTCAATGGCATTCAGCATGACTGATTGGACAGGCTTCATTTGGCAAGCCTATCCAGTACATGTAACTTTACTTCATGTATATGTTCATGTACCTTGGCTACATGATGAGGGAGGAGCAAAGACATTCCTCAGAAAGAAACTGGCAAGGCACAAGCCCCAGAACATATTCCACCTGTGCTGCCCGTGTTTCAAAGACTCTCCAGAGAGAAAGGTGATATGAATAAGTTTGGAAGTCTGCATCTCCTTTTGTCATGCAGTCACAGAGCTGCAGGGATGCCAGTGTTAGAGTTACTTAATGGATGCACTTTCAGCCATGTCACTATGGTGCCTCCAAGAAAGTAGCTAGAAGCAAGATGTCAAAATCATTCAGACTACCACAGGGGTAATGGCTAGACAGGTTCCTACAGAAAAGGATCCTGGCATTGCTACAGATCATAAAATGAACATAAGTCATTGATGCTGTCATGCAAAACCTGCCAAAATCAGAATGTCATACCAGGATATAAAAACAAGAGTGCAGTTAACAAGACACTTAGAGTAATCTTCTCCTTGCAATGTTTACTCAAAGCCCCTTGCTGGAATACTGAGTGTGGATTTGGGTACCACATCTCAAGAAAGACTGGAGCAAATGGCAGGGATTTAGAAACTGTGAAAGACATGAAAGAGGTTGGCCTAAAAAAAAAAAAAAAAAAAAAAAAAAAAAAAAAAAAAAAAAAGACAAAAA
>NDXB01010147.1:84260-119143 GCA_002631895.1 Agapornis roseicollis
TAGAAACTGTGAAAGACATGAAAGAGGTTGGCCTAAAAAAAAAAAAAAAAAAAAGAAAAAGAAGAAGAAAGAGAGAGGCTGTAACAGACAGGTAGGAAAAGAAAACATTTTCAAGAGGCTTACTAAACACAGCAACAAATAAAAGGCTTAAACTGCAAAAAGAGAAGATGGAGTTTAGACCTTATGGAAGTGTTAAAAACAATTAACAGTAAATAAATAAGCAGAGATGGTAATGGAATCTTCAGTCTTGTAAAGCTTTTAGAAGAGGCTAGGCAAATATCTCCTGATGCAGTGATGACAACCTCTTGAGTTTCTTCTGACACTGAGATACCATGATCCAGCCTATTCTCTCCCTGGACTCCTCTCAGGAGATAAGGATTAACAGGAAGCAGACTGAAGAGGTTGTATAAATTACATCTAAAACCATAATAATACCATATCTCTAACCAACTCTCTAAGGCACTCAGGAGAGAAGGCAGCAGGGGGAAGGCAGTGGATTGACTGAACTGCTCTAGAGGAGAAAACTGAACCTTCAAGGGATAAACTGGTCACTGCTTCTCTAAATAACAAAACTCAATTTAAATCTGTCGGCATAGCAATGCACCAAATTGTGTTTGATATCTTCTAACAAAATAGTTTGCAGGAAAATCTAGAGCACTGGGTACATTGTAGGAGTGGAGTTCACTACAGGGAAGAAAGAATACAAAAGGAAAGACAAAAGTGAAGAACACAAAAAATGCATTTATTAACTGCTGCTCAAAGCTGCACAGCTTCTCTGCTCGGATAGCATGCTGTAACTGACAGAGAAGGTAAAATGCATAACGACCTGTTCACAGGATAACACATTGCAAAGAAACATACAAAGCTTAGCAGCTCTGGCTGTTACTGTGGCACTTCTGCAGGCTGGTTGAAACTCAGTCAAGGCTTTTTCCATAGTTTCATTTTTAAAAACAAAGAATTTAAAATGAATTGTTTCTGCTTGCTTGCTTGTACCGACCTTTCAAAATTGCTGCTTTAAGACACCCTTTATGAGGGTATTTCTAACTCAGGTTTGCTTCCTATCTAAGACCCTGACCAAACTGTCCAGCAGCCAATAATCAATATACCAGACAAAACACTATAAACTCTAGAAGGTAACAAAAAACTCCCCCACATGGACATTTGCTATTGCTACTAAACCAGAATATATTTCTGTATATATTCAGCCCTAGCAGAAAAGAGCAAGACTGAGCAAGGTATCTTCTCACCTAGGAAAGAAAACAATGTGCTCCTGACCTTAATCAAGGCAGCTGCTGCTAAATAATCAGAGGTGACAGGGTCAGGTTCAAACAACTTCAACTGCAGAAGCAAGAGTCATCTATTTTATTATGAAACTTCACATAGTAAGGGCATCATTAAATGTAAGAGGGAATATCAATGTTGCCTTGAATGCAAGATGAAAAATTTGAATATAGCATTTAAACTGTTCTTTTTTTTCAAATGTTGAGTCATTTAAATGGGAGGAAAAATACCCCTAGAAGCAGTAGATAAATGCAGTAAGCCACATCAATGCTTTTTGCAGTTCTGCAACAGTGAGAAGCACTAAAACATCCCTATGACATATGCCACAACAGCCCACAATGCATCTGCAAAAAATTGTTGGTGTTGTGTCACCTACCTTAAAGCATCCTCGAAAGTCATGCTTCCTAACCAGCTCACTGCTGCTATTTGATGCAAACATGTAGCCCTTTAGCAAGGTTCTGTAGTGAATCTGCTTGTGAAGTGCCAAACAAATGTTTATAACCATTCATCTGGGAGACTGGTTATAAACTCAGATATGAGCTGAAGGTGTGGAAGAAAAATCAGGAAACAACCCATCAGAACTGAGCGTGGATGGGGTATGCGGAAAATGAGGAGAGGACCTTGGATAAACCTCAGTGTAGCGGCATGGGTGAGACGCACTACCACGTAACTACATTAGGAGAAAATTTCTGCATGGTGAGAGGGGAAGGGTGAAAGCAAAACTACAAGGAAGAATAATAATATTAATTCAGTTTATCTCCTGTTGTTGATTTTATGAATACTTCTGCTCTGTGCTTGGGAACCACAGATGTTTCTCTTAAGTCAGGATATCTTCAAAGTCTGAACAGGAGTAACAGCTTTGGTAGTGCTAGCTATCTTCCAGAATCTGGAGAGATCCTATTAACTCCTCTGCAAAATACTAAGTAGGAAAATATTTATTTCCCAAATGCTGAACAATATGGTAACTTACAGATGCTCTCAATTCAACAAGGCTGAATGTTCTGATAACTATAAGACATACTACTCACAAAAGCATCTCTATCTCTCACACACACACTGATTTGTTCAGGGCATTTAAAATGGGTCAGTGTTAAAAGACATGTAATTGGATGATTTCATCATTCTGTGTGTGTAGCTAATATACATACATGTACAAGGAATGTAGGAAGAAAGATAGGTATGTAAAGTTTCTATATTTATTCATATTAGAATATACAAAATCATCAACTGCTCAATATTCTGTTTCATGTCTTAAAAAAAGACATCAGGCACCTCACAAAGTATCAGTCATAGAGCAGAGATAGTAAGATCCCCTTCTACATATTATTTAACCAGACACAAGGAATACTGTCCTAAGTTGGAACAGATACACAAATCTATAAAAGCACACAGCACTTTCACCTACACACAGGCATATTCATAAACTTTATCTAGATATGAAACAGGCTTTCATTTATTTTGGCTTGAAAACTACTTACATTCAACATGATGCCAAAATAAAAAGAACTAGATGAAAAGAGTGATATGTAACAAGGATAAAAGGAAATAAAAAATTAGGAGAATAGCAAACACAGACACACACACACACATCACCCACTTTGAAGGGAAAATGGAGAGGAAGGGTGAGACTTCCCAAAGAAGCTTTCAAACAAGGCCAGAAGGATAATTAGGAAGTTCATCAGTCAACAAAGACAGCTACATACAGTTTCTGCTCATTAGTCAGAAGTTGCCATCTTGTCTTCTAAAAAGATGGCTTTAACTTTTCCATTTCACAGTGACCTATAAACTCACCAACTGATTCATACCAGATGCCTCTGACAAACATGAACACCAGTCTAATTTGCAAATCATAACCTAGGGCATTAAATAGCAAACTTGATGAAATTCAAATGGAACAGAAAAACCTCTTCTAGTTTTGTTTAGCTGCAAATACTTAAATGAAATATTTACTATCATGTCTGCAGAATAATTAAGAAGTTTTCTCCTCCATTCAGTAGTCAATGGACCATTAAAATGAGAATAATGTGGCTTCCTCCTAGTGTTCCACTACCATACTACTGGAGCAGGGTGAGACTTCACGGACTCTTGGAGAGAGATTTCTTGTCAGTTCTTAGTGTGCCTCAAAAAAACAAACATTGATAACTTTCTCTGATGTGATAGATACAAAGGAATTTTGGGCAAGCAATATTCCAGATTCTCTTCTTCCTTTCATCTACTGCTGCAAATCTCAGGCATTCTGTGGGACAACATTCATTATGGAGAAAAAGATAAAAATGTCATTGGGTGTAACCCCACATTTTTAAACCTAACAGGAAAACCTGCCTGTGGCCAGTTTATAGGAATGCTGGATACAATACATTTTGACATTCCACAGGTCCTCCACAACAATGTAAATGAAGACACTTCCTGGTCTTCAACTGTTTTCGGCCCTCTCCAGTGCAACCAGGATTTCTAATTTCACTATGAATTTCAGCTGAAGAGCTTTCCTCCTTTTGTCAATGTCTATTCAAAATTGCTCTTCAACTTCATTTGTAACCCACAGACTACTGCTGTGTGCTCCTTGTTTCTTTTTGTTGCTATCATAAAGTCAGGATTAAAAAAACACAATTAAAGCAGCAGCAATATTATAAGAATTTGAAGATATAGGCTCCATTAAGTCTTACATGTACATTTTCATTAATGAAAATAGGTTTCAGAACAATTCTACTTATTTTTACTTAATTGCTGGCTAATGGGATCTCTTGGTGCACCACTCTGTGTGTTTTAAGGTTTCTTTCTAAGGAAAAGATAATATAACATTCTGAATTATCTTAGAGAAGCTCTCAGGACTGAGAGTAAGAGACACCTTCTCATGGTAGTGTCTGACTTTTTGCAGTAGAGTGATTTGAACAAGTGCCATGAAAATTCCCATTTACTCCCATTATTCAGCACCAATTTTATGGCAAATTTCAATGCACTATTACAGCTCTCTAGGACTACCACAGTATAGATAACATTCTTAGAAAGATGAAGACAGAGGAAAAGACAAAATATTCCGCTTGTAAAGGTCATTAAGTGAGGAGAATAAGAGAATTCATGGAAGACTTATTGAAATGACTAAATAGTTATTATCCAGTCAGGTGTACCCTTAGCAAACATTTTACTAAGGCTTAATTTTACCAACCTTGATCAAGCTCAGCTAATCACAAGCTTTTTCGTATGTACAAATACTGAAAGAAGGGCTGACAAAAGTAAGCAGCATTTTGAAAGGACTTTTCAATATTGCTGTTGCTTACATGATACTATGCTACTTGCTTTGTTCTTAGCTTGAATCCTATGCTTCAGAAGAAACTTTGAGGGTAGCTGACTAAAGAATAATTTGCAGTGGTTCAGTTTTGGATGCCTGCAATGATACTGTATATTCTCTGCTAGTAATGTACAAGATGACAATATCATTATAAACCTGCTAGTGACCATTTCAATAGTTATGCTCTATAAAATGCCACTATCTATATACTTGTTTCTATAAATCTGGGTAATGGACACCCAGAGGGTCAAAACAGTTCCTGACCCTCCAGATGGTTAAAGATTCTCAGCAGTACAGTCTGAATATGCCATCTTTATTTTTGTCTCCTACAGTCACTTAAGCAAAAAGGGATATATATGGTGGGTTTGGTTGGTTTTTTTTGTTTTGTTTTGGGTTTTTTTTTCAAAGTGAAGTCTCTCTTTTGTTATTGTTATCATTTGCTTAAAATCAAGAAATTTTTATGCTTTAAGGGCAAAGACAATTTCTACCACTTCTAACACAACCTATTTGGAATTCAGAACGATGAGGAAGGCAATTAACTGACATTTTTCTACATAATAATATAAGTTAGGGCTCTGAGGCTTTATCTACACTAGGGAAATTTAGTTGAGCTTCACACCGTTGCTGACACTGGCTTGGCCAAGGCACTGATAGGAATATTCAAGGTCTAATGCAGACAAACTCACCAGCCTCAAAAATTGCTGTCAGCAATGAAGGCTTGGAACAGAACAGGAAGAGCATTCATAGGCATGAATATCTCTACACAAGTAATTTAAAAACTCATGGGTAAGACTCACCCCATTGTTGAAGGAAATCTTTAATAAGCCTACTGTTTAACCAAAAAGATACCCAAATAATGTTATTATCCTTCCTTAATTCTTTTACTTTGTTAAAGCCTCCATTTCTTTAAAAAATATTTTAACTTTGATTAGTCTACTCCTGAAATGTTTCTTAAAATTAAGAATCCTTTAAAATAATATTTTTGAATAAAACCAGGAAGTTGAATGCTTGAATTACTTTCTGAGAATGTAATTTTTTAATCACCATTACTGATACCCTAAAATATCCTAAAAGATGCTTTATAATATGAATTCCTCACAACACAAATCTGAGTTTTCAGTGCCCATCATCACACTTGCACAATATTTAAAAGCTACTCCTCCACCCAAGTGGTGCTTTTAAACTAAATTTTCTCTATTTAAAAAAATAAATCATTAAAACATTGCTGGAAGGAATATGGTTACAAATGAGGATATTGGCAGAAATCCAATGTTACTGGGAAGGTAGGATATTCACACTAGTCCCGCTGCCAGTGGTGATTAATTAAAAGCCGTTAGATACCTGAAGCACTAACAATTCATTCAATATGATTCCCATTGCAGGAATGACCTTCTTTTGCTGACAAGATATTTATGTGGGGGAAAAGAAAAACAAAAAGGAAAACGAAAATCATGATAGCAAAGCTCAAAGAAACAAAGATAGAAATGCTCATGTTTTATTTACAGTTCCAGCTTTTAGTCTTGTGGTTTGCATATCAGGAGAGGTGATTCCTGTCTCCAAAGTATAGCTAATCAAGAAATCCACACAAATCAGATGATAGAACTGGAGAGATCTAAGGCTAAAACCCCTGTGACTATGGAGGAACAGAGAGGTAATGGAAAAGCAAATGAATGCAGAGAATCTGGAAGACGGCAATGGAAAAGATTGAGGAATGATGAAAATGCCAAGTGGTGAGAGAAAAACCCCAATCCTCCAACCCTTCACAAGTTTATCTGTTGGTGTTACAGATTTTGCTCACAGCAGATGCTTCAATTTTCTTGCAAACAGTGCAGAATTTGGCAGTCATGAATGAAAGACATCTTGCCATAGCATGAAGGATTTAAAATTATTTGCAATCTTTACATTTGTCTGAAGCAGTTTGAATCCTAAGTTATACAAGAGAACACCCTCCACAAAGTCCAGTTCCTGTGATATGCACATGGAGAGATAAATCTTTCCCCTGTCAGTCAAGCACCCAGCTGACACCTGCTCTCCAGATGTTGGATGAGCATCATGTTGCATACTAAATAATTATCATATTGCCAATTAATGTATTTTCATATACATAACACAAAATTAGATTTTGAGATCTATCATTCTACATAACTGGCAGAAATGTAGGAATAATAAGGCACTATCTTGAATGAGGCAAGCCTATACAATCACCAGATTACACTGAAGTCAGATGAATCAAGAAAAATAAAACATCCAAATCACCCACCTTACAGTCTGTGTGCTAAGGAAAAGCTAGTAGATGCCATAGGAACATAGGTGCTGAATTTTGTCTCTTAACAGTCTGTGATGCTCTATGAAACCAGTCTGTATTTCTACTTTATATAAAACTGATAATATGAACCATAAGGAACAATGTAAGTAACAGGAGACTTCACCCACCCCACCTCCCCAGCTGTATGTAAAAAAAAAGTACATCATCAGTGCTGTAATGTTTTTTTTGTTCTTGAGTCAGCAAATCTGAGTTTCTAGCAATCAGGTTGTGAACACATACAGTTAAGCTACACGAAGATTCAAAATCCAAGTAATGAACCAAAACAAAGACCAAATTTGTGGGAGTTCATACTGCTTTATATACGTACCCCTGAATGAAGTCTCTTATTTTCAGCTGTTCAACTAAACTAAAAAATAAAATTAAATCAAAATGAATCAAAATAGGACTCTTCAGTCAGTGAGGTGAGCCACTTAAAAAGGCTTATTAGTCAGAACCAAATCCAGGTTATGTGAATTAGACATTTTTAACTTACTTTATTATGTACTGCTTTGCCAATTACATCTTTCCTGTTAGGGTGGTGAGATGCTGGAATGGGTTGCCCAGGGAGGTTGTGAGTGCTCCATCCCTGGCAGTGTTCAAGGCCAGGTTGGACGAAGCCTTGGGTGACATGGTTTAGTGTGAGGTGTCCCTGCTTATGACGGGGGGGTTGGAACTAGATGATCTTAAGGTCACTTCCAACCCTAACTATTCTATGATTCTATGATTCTATTCTAATATAATGNTTGGACGAAGGGTGACATGGTTTAGTGTGAGGTGTCCCTGCTTATGACGGGGGGGTTGGAACTAGATGATCTTAAGGTCACTTCCAACCCTAACTATTCTATGATTCTATGATTCTATTCTAATATAATGTGATCTTATCTTCTTTCTGCAAGTCTTTTGAAATTACCTGAACAGGCCTTCAAACATCAGGCAAAGTGAGCAAAGGGTAAGTTCAGTTGTACCTAACATGTTCTTAAACCTAAGGAAATAAGTTTAGAACAGCACACTGGTAAAGAGTTACAGCTTTGCACTTACTCTACTTACTTGTGTAGATAAGCATGTTTCTAGCACAAGAATATGATTGTGACTCCATCTCTAAAAGCACATTTTACCTTGATTCAAATTTTCACTGATGCAGGCAAGATAAAAATTCTTTAATTTTAGTTAGCAAAATAAATTTTGGATCAAACTTACTCAGACTAAGTCACTTGTATCCCAGCAAAGATGAGTTCAAATTGTAGACAATGGTTCCTAAGCATTTAATGCTTATTAATCAGTTTTTCTGAAGACAGGTTGTTCCTCAACATAGTGCCAGTGTGAAACAGATAAATAAAATTGTTATCTCACACAAATTGAGAAACTCATGTAATGCTGAACCAGAAGTAAATAATTACCTGAACTATTTTGAACTCTAACACTACTAGTTTAATACCTGTCATGTGATATTCATTTAGTAATGTCCTTAATGTCCTCTCCTTTAGAGAATACCAGCCTCAGATACCTACCTGACATTAGTTTTGCATAAGAATTTCAGAGAGGAAGGTCTTGCTAAAATCCCTTCAGCACAGGTGCACTGAAGTCCCATAGAACTACAGCATGCTCCTTTCCCCCGAGCCTTCTCTTTGACAGGGAGAAAGGATGACATTAGGATTCACCCACCCTGGTGTTATGCTTGTCCTTCTCAGCATCCTTCATCATGTCTTGGGACCATCCTAAACTGACAGCTTGAAGACTTCAAGTCTGAGGCCAAGACCCTGCCCTCCCTGCCCTAAAACAACCGGTAGGTGGCACTTGAGGGGAAAATGCAATGGCCTTTTAAGTCACTTGGTGGACTAATTAAAAACGAATTAAATTCCTGGCTTCCAATGGATCTTTTTCACCACTCTCAGAAACCACCTATGCCTTGGTACAAAACCTTCTGCCCCACACAAACCTGTTTTGAGACTGTATGTGTTAATATTTGACAGATGCTATGCTGAGGCACCACTTCCATAAGTACACAGTGCAGAAAGCTCAGATCAGAGCTCATGATGATGTCTGAGAGAAGAGCTATATATCATGCTGATGAACCATAGTTTCTATCTTCTTTCACATCATCTTTTATACCTTGTGCAATCTGTTCATGCATTTAGTATTTCTATTACTAGTATTACATGTCTCTTTGCACAAAATTTGTCCCTGACATTACAGAAGATAAAGCTACCACAGTTTTACTGATTGAGTAGACATCTACATACGTTTTCCATTACTATTATGCCATGCAGGCTGAGGAATTGACAGATTTAAGTAAATAGAAATGAAGAAATACAGAAGAAGAAAACAGGAAAAGAAAATGACTCAGCCAAACCTGCAGCCCTGCAGATTTCTAGATATCCTATAACCTTTAAAGTTTGTATAACAGAACTGAGCCCTAAGGCTATCACTTCAGTATTTTCACTTGAATACAATCCTTAGCAGAGCGCATTCAACAAACTGGAGCTATGTGTACCATGTTAAAAAAACCATAGATTAGGCCCTCAGTGATATGCTTTAGAGATGGATTTAGCAGTGCTGGGGTAATGGTTGGACTTGATGATATTGAAGGTCTTTTCCAACCTAGCTGATTCTATTGCAGGAAAAAAAATCCACCTTCCTTTTAACAAAGAAACACAAAACTTTAGTTGGTACACAGATAAGCATGCCAAGCAATGATTAATGAGCATTTGCCTAATGAAATGGCTGCTAGTGGTAGAATGAGGCCTCCATGCCTAATTAGCAAATATTAATCTGCTTTAATTAATCAACTGTAAGAAAAAGGATTCTATAAAATAATGGCTTAGAAAAATTAAAGCAAATATTACCCGCAGACTGTACAAAAGATTTTTTGGTAATCATAGGCTGCTGACAATTCAGCAGCTTTAACAAGGTAGCGAGAAAGAAGAACTGACCTCCCGAGGACAGATGATTCTCTTGGGACGTGGTGCCTCTTGTTGCAACTGATACACTGTCAAACACAAAAATGTACAGATCATTAGAAGATGGTAACACACATAAACTTTTATTCAGATGAGTCTTTTTAGCCAAAGGCTGCAAAAGAAAATGCAAATGTAAAGAAAAGGACAGAAAATGGAGGGATTTCAGTGTAGCTAAGTCATTTATATGAAAATTGGTTGTTGACCTGCACACTAACTGAACTGGTTGCTAGTTTAATTTTTAGAAGTGTTATCTCATTCTGTACTTGTTATTACATCTCTTTAGCAGGGAAGACCAGCTAGAAAGATTTATTAGGTGTATGTCAGGATAAAACCTCACTTTTGCATATACCATGCTGTAACAACTCAAGAACAGATTGCGTACCAGTAACACCAGTATTTTTATAGATAGGCCATGAAAAAATTCAGCATGTTTGCAAGGGTTCACCACAATTCCATAATTTATTTTGAGATCTCCTGGCAATTACTGCCTGCAAGCAAGCATTCCTTTCAAAGCAATTATGCCCTATTCAAATGGCCCTGGATCAATTTTGCTAATCTTCTGAGGGCTGGAAGAAAGAGACCTGAGGCTAGGGGTAGTCGCTGAAACCTGGCCCCTAGCCTCTTCAATGCATGCATTTAATGAGATCCTCTCCTTCCTTTCCACTCCAGAGTCGTGAGAAGAAGCTGACATGCAATGACAGTAATCAATTCCAGCACAGACAGACTGTCTCTCTGTAACTCCAGTAAAAATCCCAGAGGTTTGGCTTGCCTCCCTCGAGAAAGGCCTTTTGTACACTGACCTTCTTGTATTTGGAAAGATCATGTTGTGCCTATGAATTCTTTTAAAAGACTGAGTTTCTAGGACAGGGCTCTTCACAAGGCTTGTGAAGCTCTGAATTATGCCCTGAAAGGTGGTAGATTATGGCAGGAATATAAATGCCTGTAGGTTTTACAAACACAAAAGCCCTGTTGCATTAAGTGAATTGAAATGATGTGTTACTTTTCAACACCTTCTCCCACCTTCTGCACCTTCTCTTTACATGGGGCTAGGAGCAGTGAAATTCAAAAAGTGAAGTCCTCAGCTTGCTCCCAGGTTTGTCACTGAGGGGATGTGAAAGCTTTTGGGGGTTTCTGTTCTCTGCTAATGAAAAAGTGGAAAAAAACCCCATAATCTCTCCTTTTGCTAACCCAACCTTCATCTCTGGTTCTTCAGAGGGAAACAGAGTTTGTGGTTTCTTACATTCCCTATCAGTTTTAATGCATATGGATGTGATCCAGTTCTGAATTCATACTAAGGCTTTGTATTTAACCTGCATCATTCATCACTGCCAGATCTTCCACTACTTCTCCTGATAACTTGGGGTCTTTCTTACCTCTTACAATTCAATGACTAAGATTCAAAACCTTCCTTCTACTCTTCTGTGATCAAATGGCTTGTGTATCCATAAGAGTTGCCAAGAAAAGCATGAGTTTTTTTGCTTCAAAAATCACAGATTGCTTTTTAAAAGTGATTATTCTGAAGTCTAACATTATGACTTTATAGTCCAACTCTGAATACCTGAAATCAGCATAACCGCTGATTCAGAAGGTTCTTGATGCTAATACTAAACATATCCAAGAGGAAAATAGTAACTTTCTTTTTTCTCCCATACACTTCCAGTAGAGAGAAGGAACTGTAAGGATTAAAAATATTGCAAGAATATTATTGCTTCTCATTTAAAGTAAAAGATCTATTTTCCCAATTTATTTATATAAATTGTAATTAAAAAACATACTTCATAAAAATCCTATTTTTCAATAATCAAACCTGTTAAATAGTAAATGACATGGCAAATTAAGCTAGTAGAGCTGTTTCTAAGATAACCTTGATTGCTTGATGCAAAACAACTTGGTCTGAAGATCATTGTGATGTGCTACATTTGTAAGAAATGAAAAGAGCAAAGAACTCTCTGAAATGACCAAAAGGATCTCTGAAGCCGATAGCACTGGGGAAGCAAGGGTGGATAGAAGAGTCAGCGTTTCATAAAACAAAGGAATGAATGACTAATAGGAGAGGCCAGATATATGAAAGACTTGAAAGCAAATACAAAAACCTGGATGCTGGTAGGATGCAGTGGGATGAATCAGTGCAGGGATTCATGATGAATGCAAGCAAGACAAATCATCTTAACAACTACATTTTGAATAGACTGGGAAAGGTTGCTGTCGTTCTCAGAGAGGCATGGGTAATTAATCTGCACAATAATCTGAACTGAGAAAGTGATGTGATTTAGAAATGCATCACAGAAAAATGTAGTAAGATTATTACTGTGCAAATAAATAATAGCAATAATAAATTATATGCGACTCTTAATGTGCAGGATAATGAGATGTCCCCAAGTAAAAAGCATGATTGAAATTGTGAATGGTGGTAATCACAGAAAACATCATGAATAGGAAATGGTTTCTTGGGGGAGATAAAGAATTCATATTTGGCCATATTAACTTTAAATCGAAAGACATTAAACTGACAGAAAGACAACCCAGTGGAACTACTGGAGAGACATGTAGAACCATTAGAGAGAGGGAGAGAAGACAGATTGGGAGCAGGAAGAAATGACTGAGAACCACCAGTGACTTTGTGGTAAGGGATGCTAAGCAGTTCAAGGAGACCAGAGAAAGGACATGGCATACAGTGGCCAAAGGTACCCAGAAAAGGCACACAGCAAGGCAAGGGTGGCAGAGATAAAATGGCAGTGAAAATGCAGTTAAGAATAAAACTAGGAAAAGGCAGTACCTCATGGACAAAGGTATTAAGGAGCAAAGCAAATGTGACCCTACCAAAAGCTGTATTCTTCTCTAGAAAGGTTCTCTCCTGTTTCTGCTTCAAATAACTGCTGTATGAAAGCCTGCTAATGGGCTATGAATACAAGTGCAATATTATGGCTAAGGTGACTTGAGAAAAATGTGCCCTACAGCTAAGTTCCAATGAGCATAGACACTTCATTAAATGACCTCATTTTCAGAAGTGCTGAACATCCTGCAGCTCTGCCTGATTTCATTATGCACTTTAGCCAAAGTGCTGGGCACTGGCTGATATCGGTGAGACCCCAGCAGGGTCCAGGGGATAGCTAGAAGTTCAGAAAGCCTCAGCCCTTCATTTACTTGCTCAAATGACAAGCAAGCCTTGCCTTCCTCACTCCCCCCTTCCACTCCTGAAAACCTTAAACCAGAATCCAGTGTATAAAGATATGGTTAACTGAAATAACTAAAAAACCCACACTTATTTAGGACAGTGGTAAGCAGTGATCAACAGCCGACCCAATCTATTCCAGCATTTAGAGCTGACAGGCAGGTTAGAGACAAACCCACTTTGATCATAAAAAATATAATGCTTGAACATAATGATAAATTATTATTTTAGCCCTGAGAAAATTAACCTTATAAAAAGTCAACTTCATGCAAAAACAAAATGTATAATTACTGCTTAAAAGAACAGCATTAGTGTGCAGTAGCTTTTTGTTCAACATCAGATGCAAATGAAACATGTGGTAATGTTACACACTAAATCTGAGACCAAAATGCAGCAATATGCTGCAATAGAAAAACACAGTAGCATTTAATTGGACCTTTAACATCTTTATCAGTTTCATAATTCAGGTAGTTTGCCAGAATCCACAATGTCATAATCACCTGGGAACTTAGAAAGCTAACAAAAGTTTAATTTACTTTTTAATTTCTAGGGGAACATTAATTTGAGATGCAAAGTAACCAGTTAGAATATGGATCTCCTGTTTCTGCTAGAGGATGACTCTTGTCTCATGGGATGAATAAAGGAAATTCTACAATCAGTTTTAGAAAGAACTCTCTAATTCTGAAATCTGCTCTAAGAAACAAACCGATGATGTGCAAAAATGAACACTTACTCCTTTTCTGCCAGAGAAGAAGGCTATCACCAATTTCTTCATACTTTTTTTCATTCTGCAGTCTATCAGGAACTCAAGCTTTCTCCATTAACTCACCTATGACTAATGTTCAGTGATGCTCCAGCAGAGAGGAATAATTCATATCATCACTTTTATAAAGCAGCAAAGAAACATACTGCCTTCTCTCTGAGAACACTTCACAGAGTTCCCTAGTTTTTCCTCCTCATCCTCACCTCAGGCATTTATCCATGCGCTGAGCTTGAACAATATGAGCTGTCCTATTTCTGCTGGATTACTCACATGCTTAATTAGGAACCTAAGTGCCTGGCTGAAATACAGCTTTAATTTCTAGCAAAACTGAGTTTCAGATACTGTGCCTATTATTTGGTGAAGGGCAGAAGGCAGAGTAGCTTTGTGAGGAGCTGAAGCACGGCATCAGCTGATGCTCTGTGCCTTGCCACATTGCTTCACACCAGCAAACTGATCTTAAATAATGCAAATAAACATTGAAGTGGCATTGACATATGATTTGCTTAGCACATGCCAATCTCAAAAGTGGTAAAAGAGAAAAAGAGTGGTTTTACATCTCTATAAAACCCAAGCACGTACATGCTGCAGCTGGAAGTCAAACTGAATACACTGTTTCAGCACTCAAACAAATTGCCTGCTCATCACATGAAGCAGGTAAGATCTTTGGCTCTGTTCTAAGACAGCAGTGCAGCACTGGAACAGGTTACCCACAAAGGTGGCAGAGGCTCCACCTCTGAAGGTTTTCAGGACTTGGATAAATCCATGGCTGTTCTGTTCTACAGGTGACAGCTGTCATGCCTTGAGTGGGAAGCTGGATCGGCTCACCCAAGAAGTCCCTAACAACCCACATGTCCATGATACTTATAGAATCATCTTCCTTTCTTTTATACATCAGTGATGGTAAATAGGCAAAATGCTATTTCATGCAATATTTCTATCACACAGCAGAGTACAAAAATAAATCTGTTATTGGGTATTTATTTGTTGCTCTGTCACTCAGGTATAAATGCAATTAAATCCACTACCTAGAGACTGCTGGCTGCTAGTACCTTTCCAGATTTCTTCCCCAAGTCCCTTTCTGGTAATACAAAATCATTCTTGCCATTTCTTTTGTTCTCTGTCCCAGACACACACACAAAAAGAAAAAGTCTGAAAAACCTTGTAATCTGTGAAACCTATGCACCTTCTAACAATTCTTCACAAGCAAGAGAGGATGTCCTGAATTAGAAGCATCCATCTTTTCCAAATACAGCTGAAACAAGCTTGCACATTATGCCAAAGGGTAAGGCTTGGATTCTGAAAGCTGTTCCACTTTGATCGGCATTTGCCCATGGGTATGTGCAACACTTTAGCTGAATATTTTGCCTGCATAAGCAGGAAAATCTGCCTTTGTTGAGAAGCTAGAAGGGTTGAAGCCTTGATTGTGATGTCAATACAAAGCAACATAGTGCACCTAAATTTATCCAGGACTTAAAAAAGAACTCAAAACTATATGCAAAGTGTCTTACTAGTATGTTATCAAACTTGGAAAGTTACTAGCTAAAATACACTGAAAATAACTGTTAAATAGGTAGCAAACACAAGCTGCTAAGAGTGAAATAATACATTAAAACTGTGATGGGAGAGTACAGTTAGATTACATCATAGACTAATGCTATAGTTGGATGTAACCCCTATAATTAATTTACCAGATTGGTATTTTTTTCTAGGAGAGTAAAGAAGCATACGTTACCTAATACTGCAATGAAAAATGTATGTCTGTGGCTTAGCAGTCTCAGCAGTAAACCTCTGTAACCTTAAACTATTTTCTGCATTTTGAAGCTGCTTAAATTTTTCCAAGGTCATTCATGCATGGGGTTCAGATGCTGAGGCCATACTTTTTCATTTCCACAATATTGGCACCCTACGTAGATCTGAACAGGAAATTATATATGCATATTCTATTAGTTCTTTCTGGGGGTTTATTTTTTAATTTTAAAAATGTTTTGTTGGATTATGTGTAAGCTCTCAGGCAAAAGTAACCAGCTTTTCCACTGCATGACAGTGATCTCTGCTGCACCAGTGGGGCAACTAAGAGAAGGTCAGTAAAGGCTTGTGCTATTCCCTGACTTTTTAGCAAAAGCTTCCTTCAAAAAAGGAAACATCTGTCATTTCAAATCCTGGTCTCAGCAGAGTCAATGGGAGCTTTTCCACTGATTTTGAGTAAGCCAGATTTTTCTGCTAAAAAAAACCCACTCAAGTGCCTGCTTCTTTACAAGTACCCAGCAAAGTACCCTGGAATGGTCCAACTCAAATCAATACACTTGTGCTGACTTTGGACTTATACATTCCAAATATCACAATAACAACAACAAAAAGCCTCTAGAAAACAGTGTTCTGAGAAGCAATTTTTATAAATTAATGGTATAATCAAATATTGGTTGAAAAAATCCCAGTCCATTTTAAGGCAGAATATCATTCTCAGGTAACATAGAGGTTATGTCTTTGAAGTCAGCATGTTGTTTAATGTGCATATAAGTGAAGTCAACAAGTTTATTCCAGTCTAAAATTATACATGTACACGCATGTAACTACTGTGATCCTTGTCTTTTTGTAGTTCCATTTTGGTAATGGCATTGTACTGAATTTGAAGTTGCCACAAGAAAAGAGATGAATTTTGCTTAGATTAGTTCCATGTCTGAAAACAGCAACCACCACCACCACCTCCAAACCAAAAAACTCAAACCCCAAAGGTACCATTTCATTAAATTTCAAGTAAGGGTTTAAAATAAAATGATCAAATTTAAAGGCCATTTTTAATAAGGGTTTTAAAAGACTATGTTTTGCCTTAGATCTATGCAACTTTACTAGAAAATACATTTGGAACAAAGCAAAAAGAGCATAAAGTATACACTTCTGCACTGCAGTCTATGTAAATGATTTTTCTAAAAGCAGACAGGAAGTTTCAAAGAACTGATAGTGGTGTCTCCAACTTCTAAACCACCACTTCAAAAATTGGCCTCTATTGCTAGGGATCAAAAATATTATTATCTTACAGCAATCTGGTGACCCATGTAAAAAGACAAGTATACTCAAGCCTGACCTTTAGTAAACACATGAAGCATTAACCTCTACCTCTGGAATCCTTCCTGAAAATCTCAGCATAGAAACCATGAAACCCAGGATTTGAACACTTGTAAGGCAACCCAGAGAGTCTGGCACTCATAATCCTGTTGTACTCGCTCCACAGAGAATCAGAGAAGCTCAGGTTTTGCTGCTGTCTCATACAGTAACTTCTACAACTACATTTATGTCTTTTTTTTCTAAGCACAGGGAAAAGACCTTACAGTGACACCTTGCTAAGCTACAGAGGTTATTAAAAATTCTTGTATACTCACGGTATGATTTCCATATTGGAGGCTGGTATTCTTCAGCATCTGAAATAGAAGTAAAATGAGGGAAAGAAATCAGTCAATTGGGCACTGGGTCAAAGTGTCAGCATGCATTTTTCTGCTGAGAGACCTCAGCTTGTCAGCAAAATTCACATTTCTTTCCCAAGAGACATGCTAGCTGATTTACAGTACTGTTTCCTATGTGAGAGAAGAATATAATCTTCAACTGTGGATGCTATGTGCTTTTTCCAAATTATTCAAATGTAACAGGAATGAATTTCTTACCAATTTGCATATAGTTTCCTGACTCACCAGTATTTTTAAAAATAATTAGCTAGACTAGTAACTACATTAGTTATTTACTTTTCTTGGCACAATAAACCAACAAATCACTACTGCTTTTCAATTGGGCTTCTAACCCTGCTGTTAAGATTTTAGAATGAGCATCAATGAGTAACATGCCTTAGCTAAAAAGATGCACAGCTCAGGCTGGACTCCAATGCACAGACCCAACAGTTCCAAACCCAAGATTCAATTATGCTTCTTGAATGCACTAGAGTATGTAATTGGCATATTTTCCAGAAATGACATCAGCAAAAATAATAATAATAAAAAAGACTGCAAACCCTGCAATTGGAAACAGGCAATTACTGCTCGTATCAGTTGAAGAGGCACAAAAGGAGTTGATGTCTTCGGCTAGTGTAAGAGTTGTACGACGCTCATGGGCAATTTTTTGGCAGAGGGAATAGAGCTTCTGTGTTTAAAAGTGTAAGTTTCTGGAGCCTCAGCTAACTCCCCCTTTCCCCAGGTTAAAAGCCCAGCAAGCTTCCAGGCTGGGAAGCAGGCAGGCTCAGCTGGAGGGCATGGTGGGTGAATGATCCTGCTCCACAGGGAGGTTTTTCCAGCTCTCTTGCAGCAAAGGCTTTTGCTTCAACTTCCAGAAATCCCAGCAGAGGCCAAGCTTGAGCAGTAGGAGTTAAAGTTACCATACACCATCCACAAAGGGTGTGGTACTGGGTACTAGTTTGCCTCTAAACTGCCATGTTGCCAAACACTTTGAAGAGTCCTTTACAGGGGTTATGTCATTAACCTTCTAATACTATGCAAGTTAATTAAGGTGTTTGGTATTTACTGAACTTCTACTTAAGTTATGCTAATGTAATTCAATTACAGTTGCATGGTTCATGCTCCTTGTCTATTTATATACACACAACCACTTTAAATATATCCCTGCAAAAGTCTGTTTACTACGAATGTTAATCAGTTACTACCATCTACCACTTTTAACTCAATTGTTTTAAAGAAGGGTAAAGCAAGCAATGGTCACAGTTACTGCCTGGAATAATAAATACCCTGTGACACTTTGCAAGTATGTTGATTGGGAAACCCATTCAATTCCAGTTTCAACTGTACCCACTTCACAACTTTGGCAAAATTCAAAGCACTGCCAGACTGACAGAGTTATACTGTACTGTGGCAATCCAAGAGTAATTAGCTTGAAAGTTCATTATACAGAAGGATAATTTTAAATTATATGAAGCTATTTATGAGACCAGTGAAATTTATTCATGCAAAAGCTATTTTTTTCTCCTCTCACATTATAATGGTAATATATTACTTTTTTTTCTCCCTATACATCTGTTGTTCCACATATATTTACCATAACACCATAATATTGTGCATTAAATTCCTCTGTCACACTTCTGCAAGAGAATTTCTGGATTTGCTTGTTCACAATACATTTTTCCAAAGGGAGAAACATTGATACAATGCAAATATCCAATTATATACACTCATGACTTCAGAAAAGAAAGTAATAGTGGGAGAAACAATGAAAACCCAACAGATATCAGTTGTTGCTTTAGTCTTCCAAATTATTTAGAAAGAGCACAGTAAATTGAACAGTGAAAGCTGATCTACAAGTGGCCATAAAGTGCTTCATTAACTTGAAACCGACTGGTAATGTGGAAACACTGCAGCCTAGGTGGAGAACAATCATCCAGAAAAAAGTCATAATACAAAACCTCCAATGACTATGTTAGATCTGTCACAGTTATGAATCTGTCAGCCCAGGAAAGAACAGACAGAACAATTCCTCAATAGTTAAAATTATTAAGGGCAGCACACTTAGAGGAAAACCATCGGTCACTGGCTCCACATTTACCCTGCAACCTCCTCTGCAATCCCTTCAGCTGATAACATGTCCCTAAATCACAGGGAAAAAAACCTCATAGAGATAATAGTATAATACTGTTTGTTTTCAAGTATCATGCATGACATTTGATTGCATCCATTTGTAGAGTAATAAGGAACCATGAGTCTAAGTACAACCTGGAGACAGAGGTCACGCTTAAGGATCAGGGAGATGTTTAATGGAGCCCTGATACAGACCTCTTGCTCCATGTGGAAGGAGGCCACTGGGCCTGTCTACACATGGGACATGTACAGTCGGAGATGCCATGCCACATGGCCGTTGGCATGGAAATTAGCTTCAGGACAGCAGTTACCATGTCTGAGTCACCACAGAAATACATTGACTCTCCTTGAAAGATACAATCTTAAAACTCCCTGACTAGACCAGATTAGACTAAACTGACCTGCTTAAATCAGAGGTCACATGAGACAAACCCTGCTTTAGCAGACTGGTTTATTGTCCCTTTTCTGAGATTTCTGTTCTGCTTCTTTTTTTATTAGTCCTCTCTTACTATAAGCTAGTTCTACTCATTAAATCCCACTTCACTCTCCATCACAAGGTTTAACACATCAGGTTCACAGAAGTTGCCAATAATAGTTTGGGTGGTTGGATCAGTTACCATGTGACACCTAAACTCCCACAGCTTCTGTCTTCAGTCCTGCACATGGCAATGGTCCCAGGCCTCAGTTTTGAGGCCACTTAGCAAAAATCAATCCATCAATCAATTAACTAAGGAATCAGTCAGACTTGGCAAAAATGACAAATGCCCACAATTGATCTCTCATTAAATTATATTCTTAGTATGAACTTTGATCATAATACCTATCACAACTGTGATTGGCAGCATGCGAAAAAGGGGTCACTGAAGTACTCTCAGGTGATGAAACAGGGTCTCTTCAATTGCTGTTTTCTTGAAGGGTACACACTTTTGTCAGTGACTTCCTGTCTAAATGCAGAAACTGAGACAGCTGAGGTTGAAAGCTGTTGTCGAAGGAGAAATTCAGAGCACAAAATGAGTATCAGTTCTGGAAAACTCAACATAATGCCCAAGGGCCATCTATGAAACACCTTTCTAAGTCTAGAGAGACCCACATAAAAGAATTACAGAATGTCTAGTTTAGGTCTTTTATATTATTTTGACTCTTTCCAATACTGTATCAGAAATGACCTTAGAAAAAGGAGAACTCACTGGAAAGACTAAAACTGGCAAAAAACCATGACAGATTTCCACAAATAATAGTGCAGGTGATCCTGCTAATTGAAAGCTTTGAAACATGCAAGTTGAGAAGGTTAGTATTTATTAGACCAAAAAAGTAACTAGAAATTAGTTGTGTGTTCAACGGAAAGGCACAAGGAATGGTGAATGCTGACTCTTGGGTAATATTACAGCTACTAGAAGGTTTCTCACAGCATGTATAATTGACATGAAAAGATACTGGAGAAAAATGTCAAGCCAACTGGAACTGGAAAGTGGGAGTAAGGAAAAGCAGGTTAGCTCTTCACTGTATTTGATTTACTCTTCACAGAGTAGAGAGGATGAAAAGCATTTTAGGAATAAAATATTTTCATAAAATTGATGGAGCACAGTAAAGCTGAATAAGTGTAAAAAGACTACAGTAAAGAGAGTATGAAAAGCTGGCAAAGATTTAAGCATGCAGATAAAAAGTAAAACTACATATTTTTTTAAAGAAACATGAAGACAGGAGACAGCATTTCTGTAAATAATGGATGGTAAATGGTTAACGCATTACTCAGAGAAATTCTTAAGCAATTCCTGAGAAATAGGTTTGCATTAATTATATAGTAAGTGAAGTTATCCATGGACTTCAAACCTTGTTCTTCACTGTGCCAGGCACTGTACCAAAGTAACACCTTTCTGGATGTAGTTGTGAAAAGACACTGTAATGACTGAAATGCTTTTTACTACTTCTTTGTACTTTGTGAAGATGATGATGTAATGCCAATGCTTGTTGTTCTGATAGCACTGACCTAGCTAGAGCAGGTCTAGTAAGATATCAGCTAAGCTAAAACTTTGACTCTTCTCACTACCAAGACTGCTAAGAGGAAAAAAGAAACAGTTTTACAGGAAGGATCACAAATTATGTCACGTGAATGAAATATTTCTGACTTATAAATGGCATTTCTGATTATAAGTGGAACAGTAACAAATATACATACTGTACCTATATGCCATGCCCAGTTCTAGATATTCTAAGAAGTATTGATTTCTATTCTAGTAGAAAGTTATATGGATTGGTAGCAGAACAGCTACCAGAGGGGGACCACCATTCTTTGCCAATTTCTTCATAGCTACTGTGAAAGAGGAAAATATTTTTTTGGGTTTTTTTGCCTTTTTTCTTTCTAAAGGTTTCTAAAATCTATTCTGCAGTTCACCTTGGAAGAACTGCTGCAGTTTGGATGTTTTGCCACCATTGTCTGAAGTCCAGACTTCCTTTCCAGTAACAACTAATTTTAAAACTATGACCTACATGTGCAAGAAAAGACACTTGTGTGTGAGGAAGAGCCAATCGGCTTACTGGCAGTGTGCAGATAAATAATACACCGGATGAACAAGGTTAGCTATTAATTTTTTTATCTTCTATTGTTATTTTCAGGACCAAGATGAATAATTATTAGTATTTGAATGCCTTTTGTATATTTCCTTTAAAGATATTTTTCAGTTTTATTATATACACTTTCATATTTATATAGCTTTGCTTCCAAAATATTTATAATTAATTACATTTCTTATTGTTTTATATATAATTACATATATAACAATAACATATAACTGTTGAGTAAAAGGACATGTGAAAGATGAAGTTTTTGTACTCTTTAGGCATATATAATATTCTTATATTTTTCTTCATACAGCCAGAATTACAGTATACAATTGACTATAATGGGAACAGACATCACAGAATCACAGAATGGCTGAGGTTGAAAGGCACCTCTGGAAGTTACCTGGCCCAATCCCCCTGCTCAAGCAGGGCCACCTACAGCAGGCTGCCCAAGACTGTGTCCAAATGGCTTTTGAGTATCTCCAAGGATGGAGACTCCATAACCTCCCAGGACAACCTGAATCCGTGCTCAGCCACTCTCAGAGCAAAGAAAAGCTTCCTCATGTCCAGACAGAGCCTCCTGTGTTTCATTTTTGTGCCCATTGCCATTGGCCCTGTCACTGGGCACAGTCTAGCTCTGTCGTCTTTGCATCTTCTCGTCAGGTATGTATACACTTTGGTAAGACTTCCCTTAGCCTTTCTCATCTCAAGGCTGAACAGTACCAGCTCTCTCAGCCTTTCTTTGTAGGAGAGATGCTTCAAACCCTGCATCACCTTAGTGGTCCTTTGCAGGACTCTCTCCAGCATGTTCATATATTTTGTACTGAGGAGCCCAGAACTGGACACAGAACTCCAGGTACGGCCTCACCAGTGCTGAGTAAAGGGTAAGGATCAACCCCCTCATCCCGCTGGCAACACTCCTCCTAATGCAGTCTAAGATGTCATCATCCTTCTTTGAGGGAAGGGCACACTGCTGGCTTATCTGCAGCTTGATGTACACTAGGACCCCCAGGTCCTTTTCTGAGAAGCCATTTTCTAGCTGGGTGGTCCTCAGCATATATTAGTGCATGGAGATTAGAGTGAAAGAGTGATAAGGGGGCTTCTTTGATAAGGTCAGTTCTACTTCAATACATTAAACATCGCTGCATTATTTAATTTCCACTCTGTGCTTGAAACTTACCAATTATAGAAGCTCATTTTCATCTTATCTGAACCCCTAATAGCTAATCTTGTGGATGGAGAAGGGCTATTTTCATTTATTTTGCCCTGTCACCAATTAATACGTACACATACACAGCTATCTCATGTTGCAGTCATTTTGCAAACTGTTTGAAACAGTCACTTTCTTCTAGGTTTGACTGTCACTTGGTATATGTGTTTGGGCATTATGATTACTACTACTACATAAAGTAACTGTCCTCACAGGCATATCTGACTACACTTGGAGAAAGAACACTCTTATTTTTTAAGTCACAAATAATCAAACTGCCAGATGAGCACCTCTCTCTAACTCCTGAAAAGTCACTGCTCCTTTGAAGAGCAAAATTAATTCTCTTGCGGATAATAATTAGCAATGAAGCTGTTGAAACATTTCAGTGTGTCAAAAACTCTGTTTAATGTTTCATTCAAAGCGCACAGTTGCCCACGGAGGAGCCTGTAGTTGCCAGCTCTATTGCTGAACTTTCTCATCATCGGTACAGGGACAGCTAAAATATGGAATGAGAATTCAGCTCTTGTTTTAATGAGACACTTCAACTTTCAGCATAAGGCACAGAAACGAAATGATCAAGTTGTTTATTTGCAACACAGTTTATAATTGGTGTATTAATTCAGATGATGGGTGCTTCCCACTACACTATTCTCTTCTTTAAAAAAAAAAAAAAAAAAACCCTGCAATATTGTATAATTTAAAATGTCAAAAAATGCTCACAAAAGGGCTGGAGTTCTCTCTTGCACAGCAATTAGACTGAAACAGAAAGCTTTTAATAACCACAATATAAATTGACAGCTACTTTGTATCTTTTGCTTTTGCCTACCGTAAACATTCTATTAGAAGCCACTGGTGTAAAGGTAGCTCGTTTAGTCTGTTCTACAGATCAGAGTCTTTCCAAATTACACTCCTGCTTTTGCTTCAGATTTCAAAACAGTATCTTTCCACTAACAGGCAGGTGGTCAGTCCAGACATACTGTCAGTTTGCTACAGTGCAGATGAAAGACCATGCAAATAGGTAAATCTAATAATTTAGAAGAATTACCAGGTATCAAATAAAATACATCTGTGAAACAAGTAAATTATTAGGGACCTCCTCCAACAGATCACAGGAGACATGAATCATTTGAATCCATGGCTAAACTTCTAGAATAAAACCTTAAGGACCCATGTTATGCAGTTTGTAAGTGTTTTTCAGCCAGCTATGACCATCCATTTGGAGCAATATCACAATTAATAAAACTGCCTATTTTGCACAGATTTAGAAGTGTTGAAAATATTGTTCAAAATTTAGAAATGTAGAGAAGGAATAACAGGGTTCTTAACAGCAATAGGAGAAGTGTAAGAGGGAAAGGTATTTTGTACAATTCCAGTTTTAGAAGTCTCTTTAGGAGACTAGACTTTCTCAGGGCTACTGTGTGGGGCTCAAGAAATAGAACTAAAGAGGCTTTTCCAATGAGCAAAGAAAATGACAGATATCTAAGCAAGCTGATGCAGATATTCCCAATGCTTGACATATTTCTTGGGAACTATGGAAAATTTCATAGTGCACACGGGTATTCCCACTGCCTAATCTTAGAAAGGTAGGTCTTTTTTAATGCAGAATCCCACTGAATCTATTTGATCTTGGATGGCATTTTAAAGCCCCCATGATTTAGGTGCTTTGAAACATTTTATTCATGGAACAACAATGAAGAATTTCCTCATGCAGGTCATTAAAGGTTTATGTCAATAAAAAAATAAAAATTATCTCCTATATGTTTGATTGCCAAAAATCTGTTTAAATTTATAGCTGCCATTAAATTTAATCTGGTCACTAAAAATTACACCCCAATGCTTGTTATCATTCTCCATTTTAACACTAATGTCAGTATAATTAAAATGTAACAGTTGTTTTCACATTTTCATGTTTTAGATCTATAAACCAGAAGTATCAAGACATTAAAATGGCACAATCAGGGCTCTGCATGACTGAGAAATTGACATTTCTTTGGTAGGAATAAACATATGACCTAAATTAAATCGCATCACATTAGCAGACCTCCTATCTTATACAGATATACTTTAGCTTCTAACAAAGGACCAGTTAGTTCCTGGCTAAAAATCAAGACCAGATAATCAGCTGGCATATAAGAGAACAGCTCAGCTATTTTAGCACTGTGAAGAATGTGGCAGTGCATTTCCAGTCATTTACTTATTGCATCCTAATCCCCTCTCTTAAACCTCCAGACAATGATCCGTGTGCTCAGTGGAGCAGTCCAGGCATTGTATGAAAAAGCATGGGACTGGAATGACCATAATAATGCCAAAAAAATATGGCATTATAAGGGTCACCATGAAGTATTTCAATTAGAGCATTTATGCTGAAGCAGTGTCAGCACATTCCCTTTTCCAGAAATGCACTCACACATTGACATGATGCCTGGTTATCTGGCTTGTCAAAGGAGCCAGCACATTCCCTGAAAAGTTATTATCCTTCTGCAAAATCCAAATCATTGCTTTTGGTAACTCTGATATTTTTGACATGTGTCATTTTATCATCCTTCTAAGCAAGGGCACAAGTGCTTCCCTTTGAGTATCCAAGGGTATGGCCTGATCCTAGTCCTGCAGTTGACTATGGAGGCTGTTCTACAGCTTTTCAGAGATCATTTCAATCTTCCCTATCTAGCCCACATTTGCTCTTCTCTGGATATAGAAATAGAAGTACTTTTAAAGGCTGAAACTGTAGCCTAACTGAAACAAGTGGAAGCCCAGTAGTTCATCTCACTCATCATGTGATTCAGATAATTTACATTGGTAACTTACAAAAATCACAAAATGTGTTGTACTCAGCACAGGGGCTACTCACATACACTGGGGACCTTACTGAACTCCACAGCCTAAACACAATTTCAAGCCTCAGACATAAGAGATATGAGAACTACTCTGCCATCCAGAGCAAGCATAATGACCTGCAGAAGAATGGAAGTTTAGCAAATTATTAGACCTTTTTTTGGCTTCCTTTACAGGTCCTGCAGTATTGCTGCAATATTTGCTTCTACACATTAAAACATGAAAAACAGGAAAAACACCACCCACCTGCAAAACATATTCATCATTCCCACAGCTCTCTGATAGAACTCTGAATAATCAGGGCTCTCCTAAGATAAGAGACAATACCCTACCTGTGTACTTCCTCTATTACAAAACCATGTTATTTTTCTTCTAATTGCCTTCTTTGGTGAACAGTTTTATGTGTGTAAATTGCATTCTATGCCAATTGAATTGTTATTTTATGTGAAATTTCTTGGATCTTCAGTTTATCTCTTTTTAAAAGTTAGTTTTGATTAATAAATATCAGCTATTACTGAGTGACCCGCTTACTGTTTAACTCTGTTGTACAAATGGGCAAATATTTCGCAAGCATCTTCTATTATACCACCACCCACCATTTAACTACTCCCCAACTATTATTGTTCCTACAGCTGTTATTTTGGATCTAAAATTCGGTTCTATAATAATATGTTTATGCTGACAAGATTATGTCTTATAATGCCTTATGCCTATGTAACTACACTTTCCTCCCTGCAATTTTAGTAATAAAAGAGTTACTACCAGTATTTAAAATCACTAGAAAACTATCATGGACTATTTCTCCTCAGAAGGATATGGTTTGTGTATTGTTTCCTTACTCAAGAGGAATTTTAATTGCCTAGTGGAAGTCTGTAATTCTTCCAAGAGCTTTTTACTGCAGCCTAGCGCTTTTACACTTGATAATGAGCTCTTACAGTACCATATATTTGCAAAATATCATGCATGACACTATAAAATTTAAAATACACTTATGTTTTCCACAAATTTTATCAAACTAACCAATAGGGCTGTGCAAAATAACCCGATGCCTGGGCATGAGTGACAACTTCACTTTGCAACTGGCAACATCAATGGCATTTTCCCTAGAGAACCACTGGTTAATGGCATGTCATATGAGGCAAATCCCATGGTTCTCTAATATTTTCATTATCAAAACAAATCCAAACCAGTGCTCATAGGACAGCTGTACAAGTGCCTCCAGTGGCACTGAGTGGGAGGACAGAATTTAGCCACACTAAGGTGTAGAGAAAAATATGGCTACAGCCTGGCTAATATCCTGATTTCCTACTTCACAATTTTTAAAGATGCATCCAACACAATAATAACACATTTAAGTGTCTCATAACACACAAAGCATCTTTATGTGTGGTAAGTAAATCAAATACAGTGAAAGCAGTAATTCCCATGTAAACATGGATTTTGCTTCTGTATTATCAGAGAGGCTGGGTTTTTTTACATAAATAACAAAGGAAGAGGAAAGCACACTTTTTTTCTGTAACTTTTATGGAATTGTTTTTCACCTTTGTAGAAATCACAGGTTTGTTTCTTGCCCTACTTATCTTGCAGTTACACTCAGAAGACAGTCAAGCCAGTATCTAAAAGCTCATCCATCAGATCACTGATCAAACAATTGGCACGTTAAGGAAAAAATACCATCTTCCTAGGAGTTATTTTTAAAGATACACACAGGTGCCAGAATTTTGAACAAACCCTCTAACTCATTCCACTAAAACACTTTGTGTAAGGTCAATTAATTATGAATAAGGCTATGGTTTTGGCACAATAATATTTAATATACTTCATGGCAGAGACACAAAGAAGTAATAGTCATCAAAAGCTTAGCAAATACATTTGCTTTACGCTTCCAGCAATTAAATAGTAACAAATGTTCTACACAATATCAGTAAGCAAGTACACTTTTTACTGTGATTTATACTCTGAATGACAAAAAGCTTAAACATCAGCTGTCCTGATCTTTTTCTGTGGGCTAAAACCAGCAGCCTATCTTTATGACCTAGCACAGCCTCCTCTTTAAACAGCAAATGAGTCAATTCTTTAAATGCTGTGACATAATCATGGCCTTGACAATGAAACCTGACTAAAAGCACTGCAGAATTATAGGAGCCATTTAATTCCTGTGCCTCAGTTCACAGGGCATGTATGGAAGTACCAGTATGCTGGCGGATCAATAACTATGGACAGAAAAGAAAAGCTTTCCATCAATTGCTTCCTAGTAATGAACCCAAGAACAGCTTTGTTCCTCTGATAACATACCAGTCTTCACCTAATAAAACAAGGTTCATGTTCAAGTCAAAAATTAGTCCCAAGGAAAGAACATGTGTCTACATGCTCAGAGACTCAAAACAGACTAATGTTACTCTGGAACACAGAGAAGGAAGAACAAAACAACTTCAAGCCTTTCCTCTGGAAAGATCTGGCAAATCTCCAAAGCTATATGATCCAATTTTTTTAGGCTAAAGGGAAGGGTTGGTGCTGAGCAAGAACTGCAAGTCTCAGTAGGAACCACCACTCTCCAGTTCTGCTCCTGTCTGGGAAGACACAAAAGCTGGGTAAAAAGATGAGCTAATGCTCTTACCTCCAAAGAGTCAGAACTAGGATGGATACTTCACCTTGTAAAGACATTGATCCATGTGAAATATCTGTTTAAGATTTTCCTGCTTTTCCAATGTGTTTGTATATGATACAGGAAAGCCTGTCAGAGCTTTTCAGATCATTCTAGTAGCTACACCTCCCAAAACAGATTTTCTTGAGAATTCTGAGGCTGAGGTTGCTGGTTGTCTGTGGGTTTATTGGCAACACTCAAGGTTTGTAACTAATGACTAAGCCAGTGTGTTGCACTACAAGCCACCCCCAATAAAGCCAAGTTCTTGCCAAGTTTTTGCTTCATTTCATCAGCATGATTTGATGCTCACAGAGAGACAGTGAGCAACTGTGTCAGCTTCGTACACCAGGAACTATAAAAATATTCAACAATTATGAAATATATGCTTATTTTAAACTCTTACTGCTTGTGCCTACTATTTTCAAGAATAGTTAAAGGTAAACCAGGCTGAGGGATTAAATATACTTGCTATGACAGCAGAAAATAGACCTGAATATTAAAAAGAAACATATCTTGGAACGCAAGCACAGTGAAACTTAAATCCAATTTATAAGATAAAAGCTTAACTGGACCACTTACTATTGCCATCTGATAGCATTCAATATAGCTTGAAATTCATTAATGTGCTAGCTAATGTAAGTACAGTGCATGTATACAAAATTAATTCTATTAATTTCTACATCTGAAAAATCTACTGAAAGAGGAGGAGAATAATTATAAGGCAGTCTTACCCATCTGTGGAAAAGGCATAGCAAAACCAGTCTAAACCTCAGAAGAATAATTATCCCATGAGACTCCCACCTCCTGGGAGTGCCCATTATTGTGTTAGGAGAACATAAAACTGACAGCTATTCAGAAAGACCTCCAGAGCAATTTCGGCTTAGCTCTACTGCTTATCTTACCTTGTCATCGCTTTAGAATATATACAGATTTCCAGCTAAATTACTAATATTATATTTTATTTTTATAAGTGAGCAATAAATGCTTCTTTCATAGCATATACTTTGCCTAACAGACCAAATGTTGGAAAAATGCTTATGCATCTTAAATAAAAGGCTATTCAAATTTAAACAGTTTTATAGAGTAATAATATTTCATTTAGATCTGCCTACAAACTGCTGATTGTTTAGTTAGACTAGGTGGAACTCCAAATGAAGCAGAAGAAAAGCATTTTATTATCATTAAATATTCACATTATGGCAGCATTTAGAACCCCAAATCAGGTTTGGTGTTATGTCCAACTGCTAACAAGTACAGTTTAAAAATAAAACACAGCAGTTGCTGACCTAAAAGTGCTTGTGATTATAGTGTGCGGCAAGCATCCAACAGATAAAAGGCAAAGCAAAAGGGTAGCAGGAGGGCTATCCATGTCAGAGTCATAAGTACCAGTCACAGCATCCTCCCAGCTATTAAGAGAACAGTTTCATCTGAATGCTGCACAAAGATAGCTGGAAAACAGAAGAAGATGGTATTAAAAAGAAATGAAACAAATTTTAAAACCATGGAGCATCACTAAAACACACTAGGGATAACTTCAGCTGATTTATTAATACATTAGGAAGCTTTGCTAAATGTTGAGAAAATCAGTGGAGATTTAGTTCCTTCTGAAAGCATATGAAAAAATAATCTCAATATATTTACATTAAATTTTTACTGAAGCGACACATCACATAAAGAATAAAATTATTCTAGATCAAAGTTTGTAATAACTTATTGCTACCAAAGAGTGAATTATTCTAAAGCAAACTGCAGCTCACCCTGAGTATATCCTTCCTTGCTTAAGGTGCACCAGAGAAGAGCACCTGACTTGACTATATTTTCAAAGATATGCCTGTAACCTTTTGCTCAGCAGTTTGTTTTCAGTGCATCATTTTATCCGATGCCAATTTGCTTTCACCACTGCTGTGCAAAGTCTGGCCCAAAGTCCCCAAGTGGTAAACATTTTCAATAGAGAAATGCTTCTTTTCTGAAACTAATTTATTGTCGAGAAGAATCACATTTCCTCCCAGCTTCTCGCTCATTAAGGTCCAAAACTCAGTCCCCACCGAAGTGAGGAGGCCAGATTTGAGAGCAGTCATGCGTATCTGATGAAGTCCACAATACACATGATGGGTGCCATTAGACAGTGAAATTCAGGAGAATGCCAAGTTCTGCTGCAGACAATTTATGATGACATAACCCTTGGCTAAAAGGAGCTGTGAAATGTGAGCTTCCATCTAACCACCCAGTGACTGTGCGCAAAAGCACTGACAAAAACAAATCAACGTGAGGCTGTGCTTCATGATCATTAGCTGCAAATCACACCTCCCCAAGAAATGCATTGCAGGTGCTTTTAATATAGCAGGAGAGCCTGTGCAAGTGCTAATGTCAAAACACTCACTTGAAAATGCTCCATTGGTTTTATAACAGTGGAAGAGATGACCGATTAGGTGCCAGAACGGTTTGATGCCAGCTCTGAAGAAAGCCTTGCAGCTCTTACAATTTCACTTGAAATAGGTTCAACTTTAACTTACAGTATCCTTCAAAGTACAAGTGTCTTTTTCACCAGATCCAGCTGTGATTTCAAAGCTGTTCCCTGACTGCTGCTGCTGCTGTAGAAGAGTGTTAGCCTAGCAGGCATTCTACTTTTTTCATATCCTAGACCAGTGCACTACATTCCTGCATCACTTATTCTGCATCTAAATTACTATCTTTTATTGTCTTCTGAACAATAGCTAACAAATACTTGCATAGTTTACTTAAGAAGGGCTACAAAATATGTATTAGCTTTAAATTAATCAAAAAAGTAAAGAAAGATATGGAGCTACTGGTGAGGGTCCAGTGAAGGCCACAAGGATGACTAGGGTCTGGAGCATCTGTCTTACGATGAGAGACTGTGGGAGCTGGGCCTGTTTAGTCTAGAGAAGAGGAGACTGAGAAAGGATCTCATTAATGCAGATCAGTATCCTAAA
The DNA here is from genome assembly GCA_002631895.1 of Agapornis roseicollis. Lineage (NCBI taxonomy): Eukaryota > Metazoa > Chordata > Aves > Psittaciformes > Psittacidae > Agapornis > Agapornis roseicollis. The sequence goes on from NDXB01010147.1 coordinate 115,788, forward strand.
TGTGGGTGCCAGGAGGATGGTGCCAGGCTCTTTCTGTGGTGGCCAGTGTCAGGACAAGGAGCAATGGCTGTAAATTAAATATCAAGAAGTTTCACCTCAACATGAGGAAGAACTTCTTTACACCGAGGGTGGCAAGGCACTGGAACAGGCTGCCCAAGGGGGTTGTGCAGTCTCCCTCTCTGGAGGTGTTCAAAACCCACCAGGACACGTTCTCCTGTAACCTGCTCTAGGTGGCCCTGCCTTGGCAAGGGCATTGGACTGGATGATCTCCAGATCAACCCTAATGATTCTGTGAGTGTAAGTGGGAATAAAGTAGCATAATCAGCATTAAGGAAATACTACCTAGGAGGTAAAAAATGACGGCAGTCTACAATGGAGTGAAACCCCCATGATATTCTAATTCAATAAAAATTTTTATATCAGAGTGTGCCAAACATTGATTTATTAAGCTTACAATTGCTCCATTGATTTCAGTAGGGTGGGAGTGATCTATTTTAGCCAACGAGCTTTTCAGAATTATATATAAGCATCATAGGCTCAGAAATCCGAGTGCCATTGTGTTAACAGGTCAGTATCAATGATTAAAATGTATTCTACACTGAAGTACCAAGAACTTATGTTTATCAATTATTATACTTTCATTCATGCACCATATAACAGTAGACAGAGCCAGACACTCTGATTTTTCCCTTACAGCCCAGAACTCTTGCCACTGAAAAGGCACTCAGTCTTCGCATCCATGACCAGATCTACAGAAGTATTCTCCTATGACAGAATTTACATGAACTGCTAATTCAGTAAAGATTAAAATGACCTACAGAACTACGGACATATATTCCCTAGACTACCCTGGATGAACACAGATTCTGATGATCATTGAAGTAAGTACTTAACTTCATCTGAAGTATTTACTTAATGATGAAACAAAGGCACTAGTAAAAACCTCTTTAAAAGCTAAGCTAAAAACCTACCAAAATCTGAGGCTAGAAGCAATATCAAACACTATTAAACTCAGATCCAGTTTAAGTCCAGTCTGACACAGCTCAGGGACATACTGGTAGAGAACACTGACATCTGAAAATGATAAAGGATGGTTTTGCAATTAAAGGGCAGTACTGAAAAGTCAGACATTGAGTTTAATTTCTAACTCTTCCAAATGCTCCCTGTTTCACTCTCCATCCAGAGAAGAGGGAGAAAAGCAGCACAGTCTGTCTCCCAGCCTCACTGAGCTTTTCTGGGGATGGAGCCACCTTGCCCTGAACTTTGTGCAGCAGCAGAATCTCAGTTCAAAACTGACCTTTAGACATCATCATAAAATGAACTACAAATACTTCTGCTGCCTCAAATAACAGACCACATTTCAAAACCAAGCAGCCCTGTATGCTGGAACAAAACAGAGACAAGGTAGGAAGACAGAGAGACAGAAGTAAACAAATCCAATCTTCAGTGCAAAGTTAGTGGAATACATATTTCTTACCCAACAAAAACTGCCCTGTAGTGCTGCAGTGCTCTACCAGGGGACACAGAAATCAGTGGTAGCTCTTGAGAGCATCTCAGAAGAGGGGTATGGGGAAGAAAAGTGCTGTTGCATTTTGAGTCAAAACAAGTCTCAGGAGCTTTCCTTCAACATTTCTAAACAGAGATCTCTGTAGAAGACAGTGGAAGCTGAATTCCTGCCCTCCACTGTGATTTCAGCTGCAACCCCTCCATGGAGAAGGAACTATGAAGCTGTAGGGTGCGCAGACGCAAAACAAGAAGAAACTTAAGTGGCTGTGCTTGTACTTGGTGGCATGTCCCAAAAAAGTGATGGTTTCACACCTATCCCAAAGCAAGGAGGCTAAGCAGGAGAGAAGGAAAGCAGCCAAGAAAGAAGCCTGCCTTAATTCCCTGCCCTCACTGTGGCCCCTGTGAGAAGAGCTGCTCACCCAAGCAGGCTGGCAGCACGCTGGCAGAGCACAGCCCCAGCAATCTGATGGATCATACCTGCACCTACCAGCTACCCTCTAACCCAGTGCTTTAATGCGGTTGCTGCTCTCTCACACTACCTGTTACGGATAAAAAGAGCAGGTCAGGTCAGACAAACCTGCTGTTGAATGTTTTATCTTGGTGGCTGTTTATTGCTTGCTTTATTTTGAGTAGTGCAATGGGGCCTCGGTGGGCACTGCTGCCTCTCTGGCTCATCCCATAAATGCTTCTGCATGCTGGACTAGTCTCATCTCACCACCTGCTTCTGAGGGCCTTCAGCTCTGACCACTGAGGTGTTTTCAGCCAGCAGCTTCACTACATCAAACAATTATCACTCTGAGCACTCTTTTCATTAGCTAAACATTTCTCTCCACTCTTATAAGCTGAAACCACTACTTCTACTTAATAGAATAGCAATTAACTTGAAACACTTGGCTTTTTACTGCAATGCATCACTCTTTCACAGTCTGATATGCTGATAAAAATTGTATGCTAACATAATATATAAAATATCATCTCTGATTTTTAAATCAACCCAAAATTTATTGGCTTTAACAATGCAATACTGATCTACCCAATGAATACTAATGCATTAACATATGTAGTGGAGTCTTATGCCATTAGGGAACTAAATCAAAGTGGAGCAGACCATACAGTGCATAGGAGAAAGTCTGTTTTTCTGTTTCACTAGAATTTCAGTTCTACTTAAATCTGAACGTAGCTCCAGACTGAAAAGTAAACCTGAAATGCTAAGGTATTTTTTGCTACATGGCAGCTTTCATACTCCATATACCATTCCTTCAACCCACTAGTAAACAAATTAATTGGCAACATTGCCAACAAAAATCCCAAGTTATTTTACTTCTTCTAAGGCATCATTAGCAATTATAGGATGCTGGCAGGACAAATTATGCTCTCAGTTATATCTCTACAACCCACCTCTATCCTGCCTATGCTCTTAATCCTTACCCAGCTCCACTGAAAATGCAAATCTTTACAATTATGACTGTAGGGATAACGGTACATCACCACTGCAGCAAAAATGCCCATTTACCTCAATGGTGCTTAAACCCCAAGCCTTGCACTGCATGGATAAACATAAATTAGCTGCAACATTTAAATGTGTAAGCTACTGTGAAGCAACAACTGCCAGCAAACAGCTCTGCTAGACTTCAGAGAGCTACACCCATCCATTTCATCTGAAAAAGGAAGCTGATGCAATGCAAGATGACATGAGAAAGTGATGACTGATTTAGCTCCTCATGAATAACAAAGTACTCCCTAAGTCGGCAAAGAAGCAGATAAGTGCAGGAAGTAACTGAAGTACTGAGACAAAAGTTATCAGAGGAAAAAGAAAAAAAAAAAAAAAAAAAAAAAAAAAAAAAAAAAAT
>NDXB01010147.1:119261-148167 GCA_002631895.1 Agapornis roseicollis
AAAAAAAAAAGAAAATTCCAAGTATGGTGGGACAAATGGAATTATCCAAGAAAAAAAAAAAAACAACAATTTTAAACAGTTGTACAGTTCAGGTGTCTTTTCTGATTTCAAGTCGTGTACTTTTTTTTTTCCTGTTCAAACTGGACTAAGCCATGTTTGCCTCACCCACTTCCAGAAGTTATTGTTATATATTCAATTCCAGCTCTATTCATTATTCATTTGCCAATTTGGAATTTCATCTTGCAAACAAGCTGTTATTGAAAATCTTTCAAGAAGTATCTCTTGTGACCTTTGAGATGTCTTCTTAAAAGAAACATAATTCTGAAATACAATTGTGCAGCAGACCTTGCACACTGATGTCTCACTGAGTAAACTGAATTAAGGTCAAAGTCAACTGCTCTTTTGTTACTTTGTGATACTAGAAACTAACCCAGAAATAAGCTATTTCAGCTTGAATAAGAAATACTATTAATGAAATAGCGGGCATGTGTGCTGCCATTAATGCATTACAAAACAAACAGTTGCACTGAAAGTTTGATTTGAAAAAGCTTTCACAGCATTATTTATTTATCCATCCTATCGACAAGTTCCATTTGCTAATCAAATGTACTAGAAAACACATTCAGTTGAACTAAATATGTATAAGAGAAAGTTTAAAATATCAAGATATAAAAGTCATAATGACAAAAAAGTGGCAATAGCAAAGGAAGACCAAATGCCTGTTTCCCCCAACACATTATTTCCAACAACACTGGCTCAGGGGAAGAATTTGAGAGGACAACCAAGCCGAAGGAGGTTCCTTCCCACAAGACACCATCAGAGCTACATCATACTTATTGATTCTGGAATACTTTGGACATAATCAATCCTATGGCACACATTTAGGACTCACGAGGAATAACCACAGGGAAAGTCTTACATACAAATTGCTTTTTCTTAACTATAAAATACAGAATGCAGCCAGCTGCCATTATTTGGTCTCTGAAGTGAAAAATACACAAGCTGCAGACAGGTTCACATCCTATATTTCAATTTTATGACACTTTAACTGCACTGAATTCAAAAGCAGTAACATTGTAGTATAACTGTAAAAACATTATGTTGAACCAGGGCAATTCTTCTGAACAACATGACATTTTACACCAGTATCCTAATACAGTACATATTTATAATAGAGTGCCTGGTGAGATAAATTAGTCATACTGTAAATAGCCATCAGGGATGTGGAAGGCAATAGTTTCTCATGACCTGCTACATGTGTACAAAAGCAGGTGACCGAAATGATGTAAATATTAAGATGGTATCTCTAGCAGGCACTCCTCTGCCCTGGAGGGAGAGAGACAAGAAACACTGTCTGTGCAATTCCAGCTTCCCTGTGCTGGGGGGAGCTGGAAGATGTAAGCTTCAGATACATATCCTCTCAAAGAAGTAGTTCTGCTGATTAAAAAGGCAACAGAGAAGGAATTTAGTGCCTGGTTGCTAGGGGATAACATTAGGAAGGTCAAAGGCCAGCTACAGCTTAATTAGCCAGCTATGCAAAGGGAAACAAGTAGAGCTTCTGCAAGCAATGCCAGCAGCAAAAGGAAGTTCAGTCAAAATGCAGGTCCAGAGGTCAGTGGGACAAACAACCCACTGACAGGCAGTTTGGAAAGCACTGCTTCCGGAATTTTGCATGTAACTCTACAGTTTGGGAAAAGGAAGGGCATTTGACAGTTGGGAAGTAACTGGGTAGGGACTCATCATTAAAACTACATGTATTTATTCAATTACCCAAGCCTGGATGAGATTCATCCAAAGGTGCCAAAGAGCTGGCTAATGGGATTATGTAGCCATTATGTACAAAAAAATGCACACAAACAGGGTAGGTCCCCAGCAGTTGGAAAAACGCTGATAGTATGCTTCTTTTGGGAAAGGCAAGAAGGAGGACCAAGAGAGTGAGCCAGGCCAGTCCCTGGACAGGACAGGTGTCCTGGTTTCATCTGTAACAGTTATTTTAATCCTTCCTAGTAGCTGGTGCAGTGCTGTGCTTGGCTTCAGTCTAAGAACAATGCTGGTAACACTGATGTTTTAGTTGTTGCTCAGTAATGCTTACCCTGATAAAGGACTTTTCAGTCCCTCATATTCTGCTAATGAGGAGGGGCACAAGAAGCCAGGAGGAAGCAGAGATAGAACACCTGACCCAAACCAGCCAAAGGGGTATTCCATAACGCAGCACATTATGCCCAGTACAGAAACTGGGAGGAGTTACCTGGAAGACCCATATCACTGCTCAGGTCGGGCTGGGTGTCAGTTCATGGGTGGTGAGCAATTGTATTGTACATCACTTGTGTTTATTGTTGGGTTTTTTTCTTTCCCTTTTAGTTTTATATTCTCTCCCCTTGTTATTTCCCTTATGATTATTATTATTAGTAGTTGTGCTTTTATATTATACTTCTGTTATTGGACTGTTCTTATCTCAACCCATGGGGTTTACATTCTTTTGATTCTCCTCTCCATCCTGCCTGAAATGGGAGGGAAGGTAGGGAGCTGGAGAGTGGGTTAGCAAGTGGCTGCATGGCTCTGAGTTACCATCTGGGCTTAAACCATGACAACAGGGAACATGTTCCTTGGAGTCCACTTCCAGACACATGAAGGACAAGAAGACAATCAAAACCAGTGCCTGATTGAGCTGACTGCTCTAACAAAATTACCTGCTATGTGGATGGGGAGAGAGAGATGGATGCAGTATACCTTGACTTACTGGGGTTTTTGACACTGTGACCCTCTCATACTCATTTGGGAGTTGAGGAAGTAAGAGCTAGAAGAACAGGCTCTTAGGTCAGTTGAAAATTGGGTGGTTGGACTGCCAGTCCTGAAGCATGATAATCAATGGCTGAATAACTGCTTTGCAGATGGCAAGGAGTACCCCAAAATCAATAGTGAGCTGATATTGCTCATTACCTTCATCAGCTATTGGAGTGATAAGACAGACCCCTCAGCAACTTTGTGGGTAATAGTTAATTACCATTTAGCTTAACACCCCTCTGAGAGATTCAGTCCAGAATAACATTTATAAAATGAGGACTGGGACAACAGAAGCTTGTTGATGTTCAACAAGAAGTGCGAAGTTTGGTTTCTGAGGCATACTAACTCCATATGTCACTGAAGGCTAAGAATTGACTGGTTGTGTAGCAGCCTTGCTGAAATGACCTGGGAGTCATAGAATCATAGAATGATTAGGGTTGTTAAGGACCTTCAGATCATCAAGTTCCAACCCCCCTGCCATGGGTAGTGATGCCTCCCACTAGACCATGTTGCCCAAGGCTCTGTCCAACCTGGCCTTAAACACTGCCAGGGATGGAGCATTCAAACTGCCTTGGGCAACCCATTCCAGTGCCTCACCACCCTCACAGTAAAGAACTTCTTCCTTATATCTAACCTGAACTTCCCCTGTTTAAGTTTGAACCCACCACCCCTTGTCCTATCACTACAGTCCTTGATGATCTAAGGAAGAAATTCCTTACTGTTAGGGTGGTGAGGCACTGGAATGGGTTGCCCAGGGAGGCTGTGAATGTTCCATACCTGGCGGTGTTCAAGGCCAGGTTGGACGAAGCCTTGGGTGACATGGTTCAGTGTGAGGTGTCCCTGCCCATGGCAGCGGGTTGGAACTAGATGATCTTGAGGTCCTTTCCAATCCTAACTGTTCTATGATTCTATGGAGAGCCCCTCCCAAGCATCCCTATAGGCCCCCTTCAGATACTGGAAGGCTGCTATGAGGTGTCCACACAGCCTTCTCTTCTCCAGGCTGAACAGCGCCGAATTTCTCAGCCCATCTTCATACAGGAGGTGCTTCAGCCTCATTATCAACCCCATAGCCCTCCTCTGGACTTGCTCCAACACGTCCATGTCCTTCTCACATTGAGTACATGAGAACTGCATGCAGTAATCCAAGTGGGGTCTTGCAATTATGAACCAACAGCATGCTTTCTTCACAAATAATACAAACACCATAAAAAAATGCACATTACCTACAATAAGAGGTTAAAGGAGCTGGGCTTTGTTAGTGTGGCAAGAAGGCAAACTAACAGTAGCCTACAATTGCTTAAAGAGCAGCTCGAGTGACGACAGACCCAAACTTTTCTTGGTAGTAGCAGACAATGCAACAAGTGGCAAATGTCACAAACTACAGCTTGGATGGTTCAGACTGGACAAACACAATTAAACAAAATTGCATTCGAAAGAATCCCCATCTCTCTGGACGGCAGTGGAACAGGTTTTCTAAACTAACATGGAGAAAGCCATAGTTCATCAGATATAGTTTTGGTTCAAGAACTCCACAGGCCCCTTCCAACCAATTTTTCTATGATTCAAAGAAAAGATTATTGCCCGGCTTCCTTGCACTGCCCTTCTGCCAGATGTCTTAGCTCCCCAATTACAGCAAGTAGGGTTAATCAAAGCCTGTTTTTAAAGCTGCATAAACTAACCAAGCTCGTTTCGGATGGAACAAGGTCAGGAAACATCTTAAACAAGCATATCTGTGGGAAGATCTGGGAAAATAGTTACTTCCAGCAAGCCAGCCATGATAAGCAATTGAGGATAGGCTGGAAAAACAGCTGCAACATGTTTCAGTGTTGGCAATAGCTGCTATATAAGTAGCTGCATGCTTCTTAGCTTCTGCCAGGATTGCTTCCTGAGCACGCCAAGAACTGTATACCTTCCGCACCTCTCAGCAGTGGCTCTGAAGTTTCATATCTCGTCCTCTTTTTTTCCTGATTTCCAACCAAACAGGCAGGTCCAGCTCACTGGCACACATCACATTTCACAAACAGAAATGGCAACTATGCTGAACACAGTCTTAACATCTCAGCCAAAAGTCTCCAATAAATGCAATTTAGAAGCTGTTTAACATGATCCAGTTATCTGATTAGTCAAAATCCAATGCACATAGGTATACAAAGTGCAATGGTGTCATGATAGTGGATGAAGAGGCAAGAACAGCCTAAGCTTTAGCTAATAGCTTCTGATGGTGTGGCACTGGCAGAGATAATACAGTGGCAGAAAGCCTGTCAAAAGCCACAAAGAGTAAGTCAGGGATACCATGGGATGCACTGCTTAGTATATTCTTCCCAAAGAAGACAAAATTAACATCATCATCTTCTGCCTGAATCTGCCACAGAAATGATGGGTCAGACTGGTTTGTCTTTTATGCTTAAAAGAGATTAATCTGACCCAGTCTCTGACATAGCTAAGACATACCTGTGCTTTGTAACATCTAGATACAAACCCACTACTTACTGGTAAGCTGCTAAGACAGACTGGTTTGATCATTCCATCAGGCTTTGCACTGTGCAAAGACTAAGACCAGTCAGAGCAGACATAATGAAATGTTTCTAGGGATTTGTCTCAACTTAGCCATCTAGAAGTTGTGCATCTGCTCTCAGCTAGTCATTTAGGATACTTTAATGATCAGTCTAGAGAGATGCTTCCAGATGTGTTTGAGTCCAGTGTAAGATGGATGGAATAAACCCCTTCTTGCTCCCTTCCCCTCCCAAAAGGGCAGCCGCATCTTCCCACTCCTACCATAGGTAAAAAAGTCGTTCCAGAACAGTATGACAAGTGGTTTACCATGGGGAATGTTTTGAGGGGATTTTCATCTCTATCCCTACAGCACAGAATCTGCTATGTGACTGAGTGCTGGGAGAGAATATAAAAGAGAACTGTTAGGAAAAATATTGCTTAACTAAATTTTGAAAGGGCAATTATTCTGAAGTCAAGAATTTCTCATGCAAGGTTATAAAGAGGTTCTGAACGTGTCTGTGCACAAAGCAGATGCACAACACTATATTCATATGCATGACTTTATCTATACAGCTCAGAATAAGGCTGCACTTTCAATTGTCTAAAACTGAATCCTATTGCCCAAATGAATTAAGAGAATACTCTCAGAGGAAAGATCTCATGGCATCATTTTCAATCCCTGGATGAATACACACATATCAAACTTATTTCACAGGAGTGCAAAATTTGCCCCTCAAGAGATTTAATTTACGTGAAATTACCACAGGAGATTAATTTCCAAACCATAATGCAAAATTTTGCTACATATTTTGTTGTTGCTATGCAGTCAAAGTTCCTATTAATATTAGGATCTCCATAAAACATGCCAAAGGAATTTAAAATATGTACCAAAGAAAACCCCCAAAAGCCGCACTATCTGTGTTTAATAAATTTGATGTTGGTTGTTGTGTAGCTCTGCTCAAAAGTTATCTGTATCTGTACTTATTTCAACTAGGAATTCTTTCAGCCATTTTTTAAAACAAAGGTAGGAAATGGGAATGGAATGGTAAATAATTAAAATTATTTCTTTTGACAGAGAGACAGGAAATTACTGTTTTAGTTTCTAAATCCTGAGTTTAAGAAGTTCCCTTCATGAGGAAGGGAAATTTTAGTAGGCACAGGCTTCAACAAAGTTGAAAAGAGTGACACTAAATGAGAATTAGCAACACTGATTTTGATATCAGAACTTTTTTTTTCCTTAAATGAGTTTCACATTTTCCTTTAATTTACTGAAGATGTTCTCTCCATTCCCAGCTCTGCAGGTCAGGCTACCCTCACAAAGATGGGTTTAGCAAAAAGGAACTGCCACACCACCCATTAGATCCCATAAAAGCCTTAACATAGACCTTTCCTCAGACTAGGTACTTGGGGATAAATTTGTGGCACAGCTTTCCTTTCATTTTCCAAGAAGAACACTTCAGTGAAATAAAATTCACCAGCCTGTAGGTTATTCTGCTCCACCAGGGAGGAAAACAAAACGAAATGCATAACTCTCCTAAAAAGCCAGTCAAAGACCCACTAATGACAGGGAAGGAAAGAGAGGATTATTCACAGTCCTCACCCAAACTTAGCTTTAATTGGTTAGGATAGCTAAAGTAGTAACAATGACATGCTGCTTCACTTGGCACTTAACACAGTGCAACATCTGGAGGAAGAAAGAAATAGAGAAAAATAAAATACTAGAGCATTGTACCTGATCTTAAATCAAATCCCATGTATTACTGACAGCTCTCTGTTTTCAGACCCACCTAAGTGCTTTTTGCTATGTCCTTTGTATTAAATAGAACAGCCTTTTAGCCCTTTCTGTAGAGATTAGTGTGTAAGGGGTAGAGGTCAAGACACAGACTGTCATTAAAAGTATAACAACGTACAGGGTCCAGAACATGTAAGACCATGAATTGCTCCCATGACTGATCATTTTCAGAATTGACTATGGTTAAAATTGAGGGTACTTAGTGCTTATCAGAACTGAAGCTGAGTATAAAAATATAGTGCTGCTTTTAATTGCAGCACTTAGATCCTTCTGGGGAGGGTCCTAATGACCAGGGATTTTATATGCCAACCTATGCTCCCCTCCTAACAGGCATTAACTGTACTCCCTCAACTGACCCTTCCTTGCAGCTCCTTTTGAAGAAAGGAAAAGGCCACACAGCTCAGCAAGAAAAACCCGTACCAGTAACAAAAAGTTAAATTACATTTTAAAAATCACTCTGACCTCAGCACAGCTACTGGAGAAGCTTCCTCACTCCTAAAAATAGCACACAAAATTTTATCCATTTACACCTCAATGTCTTTCCTGAAAACCTCCTTCAGAAGAAAATAAAGTCAGAATAGTGAAATTTCAAAAAGTTCTTGCAGTTGGTCTAACAATCATCAGTATTAACTGTGCAAGCATCTAACCCTAAAATACTTTTTTAGCAGTATTTTTGTCTAATGCTTTTGAAAAGCCCTTCTTCCTCCTGCTCCTGCTTCCCCAATCCTGAGATACTCATACAGCCATAAACTTAGAGGAAAATGGCATCACACACACTTTGCTCTGCATTCACAAGGCCACTGCCATTTGTTCAATTTTAAAAAAGCAAGTAATTATTGTGAATTGCAAATCAATCTGTATTTGGCTCTCTCTTGGCTCTTCAGCACTGTTTGCTTACCAGTGCTTTCACTATCACGTGTACACTAATTAGTAATGCTGCTCTACAAACAAAAGTGTGGTGAGATGGTGAGAGGTTTAAAAGACAGACAGAAATTGTTACTCTGAAATAAGTTGTTATCTAACTCTCACCATAACTTAACCATTGAAGTACTTCAGCAGTGAAATAGGACAGAGTGTAAAACAGGCACCTTTACTTACATAAAGGCTTCTTGTGCATTAACTGCTGTATTACTGTCTTCAGCCAAATTGATCTGGTCATTTTACTAAATTTCACAGGACACCAGGCCTGAGACTATATAATGCCATATATATCACACCCTTATTTTTACTAATGTTTTATTAAAAGGCACCTTTTTGAAAAGCATTCAATGTTGACTGAAAGAAATCAAGGGTTAGTCTGCACCATCTCCCTTGCGCATTCATCCTTTCTCACATTAAACTGAGTACTTTATTTCTACTTTAACTTTATCTGGTTTCTGTTTCTGACTATTAGTCATTTCCCACTAAATTAAAAAGAGCCTTTAGCATTCCCTATCTCCTCTCTGTGGAGGAATTTGTAAGCTGTAGTCAAACTCTCCTTCAGACTCCTTCTTGATAAAGTGAGCCTGATGTGTTTTTCACGTTTACTGCATAAGATGCATTCATTACCCAGGCCTTGTACCATTCTGGTACATGTCTCATTTTCTGCTATCCTTTACAGATTCCTTTTCAAAGGATATGAGGACTGACTCAGTAGTCTAGTACAAATTCCATCAGTGACATCATACTGTAAGTCTGCTTCTGATGGTTAGTGCCCTACTTACATTTTCTCAGAGTTTACGAGCTCAACTTACCAAAGCCTCCCTCAAGCTTTTTCACCATCAGCCTTCAAAAAAGTCCCAATCACTGCTTGCTGGGACACTGTAGCTCCATTCTGACATAGTCAGAGAGCTCCCTTTAAAGTAGAAACTACTTCAGGGTTTTTTTGGATTGGCTCATCTTGTCCAGATGAGCATATTGCTCCATTCAACTGTCTTGTCTTCTTCATTACATATAGCCATGAAAGAAATAAGCAGCAATTTTGTCTGCTTCAAGATTACTGATCAAAGCTTCATTCCTCTACAACCCAAACAGGCATAAACCCAGTTCAGTCTTTATTCCTTGCAAGTACTTTGTGGTAAATGTCTTATAACTTTCCAAACCTATTTGGATCACCACATTAAAATCTGTTTCGTATTAAAAATAAAAAAATATCTGAAGGAAATCAGCAAAGAAGCAAAACTAGGGCCAATGTCCTGTTTTGTTCCAGCTCTTTTCATCGCTCAAGCTATTTGAAAAGCCACAAAAAAACCCCAAACCTACCAGAGTTCGTTGACACTGAATAAGCAGCTTAACTGTCATGGAGCATATAAAGCAAAACCAGGGAGAAAGAGAATGTAACTGTACTGCACTGAAACAACAGCAAATAATGCCAGAGCCATACTTTTAATGATAGATTTACTGTGAAGTGCTACTGCAGCTAAAAACATGTGCAAGAAGATTGTCCAGATTCATCTTAGTACTCTGTCACCTTGCAAATCAGCATTTTGCAAATCCTCATGGTCACAAAACCACAAGAGTGCACCACTCCTATTATCCAATACAGGCATATTAAAAGAACTTTCTTAATCCACTGTGTAGTGAAGGAAACAAGTTACCAAAGAAGCAGTAAAACCTAAATGCTCGCGAAAGATATAATCGGTAGAAAGGATAAATCTTCATTTTTCTCCTAAATTAGTGAGAGTTAATCAGGAGTTACTCAAGAGCCTCTTCTCATCTTAAGGACTACAGAGTTTTAAAAGCCACTGAGATCCTACAGTCCAACTGATATAAAATATGGTTTCAAGCTGCAAAATATCAGTCTGAAGTCAGACTGAACATCTCAGCATTTGTCTCCAAACTAGTGTCTTAAGGTTAGCCTTACATTCTGCCAGCTGCATTCTCAAGAACTAAGGTAAAATTTGCAACTTACCCATGCGAAAAAGGCCAAAGTGGGGATTTAAGAGTTTGGTTTATTAAATTGAAAAACAATGTATACTGCTTCCAGCCTAGCTGGCAGTTAAAGAAGCATGAGGGGTGGAGGAAATATTACTGCGAGGAGAGCACAGGAGATTGCTTTGAGGCAAGGGAGCACCGAAGACCACAGGAACTGCAGCTGCAGACACTGAGGTGAAGCACATGGTTAGGAGGTGAAGTCATGCAGCTCAGTGGGTATGTTACAAACCCATAGAAAACCAGGTTTCATTGCAGTTCTGCTCATGGAACAACTAGGTTTTGATCATCATGATTGCTCAATCAAGGAAGTATTATATTCATTCTCTCTGGTGCCAGACCTCACTGGCATAACTGTACATCTAGCCAAAAACTTCATTCATTGTCCTTTTATTCCTGCAATTGTGAATCATCTCTGCCTTTGCATATTCATGCCCAAGCCTGCAATTAACCAGCCAGCCATGTTACTCATGGTTAGAAATTGCTAGGTTCTTTCCTTATTATTTATATATTTTTGCTTGGGCAGTGAAGATACAGTAAATAAATATCAATTTAAATGGTATTCTACATACTCTCTAGCCTATACCTTATTATTAACAGCAAGTGATTCTTATCACACTCAGATACAAAGTTAACATCCTATGACAGAACAGCCTCTCCAAACCAGATACTAAAAGACATTTAAGAACTAATTAAAATTTGGAACCAAATAAAAAGAAAAGCAACATGCAAATCTTTTACCAAAACCTTGTATTATAAAGCATAAGTGTTTACTTAGCAAAATACATGTAAATACTTGTGTTCAGGTATAAAGTATTATAAATGAAGCATTGTCTTCTACAGGTTCTCTCTTCCTATCAGCGTCAGCACAATGCTAATTGTTCATATTTCGCAAATACTAAGGACATAGCCCTGGAAATTTGATGTTAGCTGTGATTTCATCCCTGTTTTCAAAATAGATTCTGAGTCCTATCTTTTTCACTTTAGAGACGTCCAACCAAGTATCCTCAGAGCACCAAGCTGTTCACCTAAAATTAGGATACGCTAATTATCAGTTGTTCTTGAAGTCACTGCTTTAAGTCAAATTTTCATCTCCTTTTTTCCAAGGGAAAATCCTCATATACATTCAGTGCTTATCACTGTTCTTCACTGCATTGGACACAGCCTTGGGCAACATGGTCTAGTGTGAGGTACCTCTGTGCATGGCAGGGGGTTGGAACTAGATGATCTTAAGGTCCTTTCCAACTCTAGCTACTCTATGATTCTATAACCCTAAAAGTTCAATTGCTTAGTTATTCAAAATACCTGTGCAACAGATTTGCTCAATGCCTCACCAGCTCACCAACTGCCTCACCTTGGATGTTTCATGCTATCAAAGTATACTCAATTACAGTCTTCAAAATGCATTCTGTATTTGGCTTTGATTCTTTTCAACCCTGCATTTCAGGCATTTTGAATTACTGGGAACACTCTCTACTATTCAAGTCTCTCGAAGAGAGGTGATTTGAAAGTTACAGTTAAGGTAACAACATTCTCTTACACTGTCAATGAACATTTTGACTACAACCCTAACAACATTCTCATAAATGTGATTACTACATAGAGTTGAAAGAACTTAAATAGCTGTGTTTTATGCTCAGACTAAGATTATGCTGTTACAGACTGCAAACAAAGAGCAGCTTCAAACACCCACAGTGCCGGAGGAAAAAAAGGCAGAGGGAGGCTCCTCTTGTACCTAAGAAGCTTTGAAGCTAGCAGCATTAGGGGCAGGTCTAGACTAGCATCAAACCCAAAAAGTAAACAAAAAACATGCAGGTAAAATTTGAGACTATCAGTCTTTATGGCTCCTCTTAAAAGAATTATTTCATTGTTAATATGCTCCACTGCTTTCAGAATCAAGCTTCCTATCAAAAAACCTCATGTGTAACATAAACAAAAAATATAGGAAACATGACATAAAGAAATACAATTAATAGCTCTGAGTAGGTTATATCACACCACTTCACACTTCTGATCTCTCAAAAGTCATATAGTTATGTCTTGCTTCCTTACATTAGGCGTTAAAGAATAAATTACATGTATTTGACTTACACGTAAATGACAGTTGCACAGGCACATGGAACTAGGTGTCAATCTATTATAAAAAGTGTTCTCCTGACTGCATTGCAAGTATGGAAACAAAAACTCCTGCAGTAACACCATATGAAGGAGTAAAACAGAATTTGCGTGACCCAGTTTTGGCAAATTATTATAATGTAGATTGCACATTAAATTTTAATATTTAAAACAAGAATGAAGCATTTATTTCCACTTCTCATGTCCAATAAAAGAAATTAACTTTATAGCAGCTTAATAAAAAGCTGCTTAAAAGAAAAAAAATCTTAAAAAAGAAATTACTTAATAGCAAATAGGGAATTTGTCATGGTCTTGTCACTGTACCTTGTGCAAGAGACCCATGGTAGTTACACTATTATGGCTTCACATATCCCAAAACAGTAAGCAAATCCATCAATAAATCATCCCTAAACACAGGATGAGGCTGTGCCAAACTGTTCCAAGTTGGATTATTGAATCTGGAATGCCTGATCAAGCTGGGAGTGGTGCTAAGGCATCTGCTCAGAGATAGGCAACCAGTTTCTTTCTGCGCAGTTTTTAATTATAGCAGGATACACTGAAGTATCTTTCTTGCAACATGTGGAGTATGATCTATATGATGAATTTTGAATTCTTACTAAAAGAAGTTCTAAATTGTCATTTTAAGCTTTTATTAGCAGCCCCTCCCTGATGAAAACATAGCTAATATTGAAGTTGATTATACCTGCCTCATTCCTTAAGGCATTTGTGCGAAATACATGTAACAAACCCCACTTTTCATAGCATGCAAATGTATGCTACTGTATAAAACATCCAGGTCTTTCTTAGTTAAAAGAGAGTCTTTAACACATCCAGTTCTAACAGGTCCTAAAAGGCAGTTAATCTTTAGAAAAGACTTTTCTGTTTTGAAATGTAAAACTCCTTGTCTCTTAAACTGTCTTTGCTCTATACTTTTTCCATTTCCCAGTGTCACCCACCACCCTATTAATTAAGTTCAAAAAGCTGCAGATAATTCCTCTTTCTTCCCCTATCCAAGCAGTGCTCATGTAGTGCTACTTCTTTGCAATGTCTCTAGAATCATCTCCTTTCCAAAACAAGACACAATCTCTTCTTCACATCTCACCAGCTCCCATCTCAACTGCTCATCTCTTCAATAACTGTAGGTCTAGCTAGACCATATAAGGGAAGGCTGCTTCAGCATAGAGATTTCTTGAGTGCCTCAGGGTCCACAATGCTCTAACAACCTCTGTCTGGACAATGATTACAACTTATCTTGACCTTTTGCCAGTGGAGATCTGATTCAATGTTTTACAGACTTTTTTTGCAATAAGATGTGTGCAGGATGCTTCTGATGTGTATTCCCTACACTCCCAAACCTCCTACTGCCATATACAGTCACTGCTGGAAACACAGGAGCCATTTCTAAATAGCATCTTAACACACAAAAATAATATTTTCCAGAGGGGAATAATATGCAGATTGTGCATATGACCAAAAATCTCAACATATGCTTTGGTTTCAGTCACATACTTGAAAAACCTGCAGTAGTTGGTAAATGATCTCTTTCTTCAGTAGAAGAATTCAGTAGAAGAATTGTTACTGATTTAAGCCACACTGTACAGTTCACAACAAGGTGGTTTTGCTGAGCAGAGTGCAAATGGAAGCAAGAAATTGCATATAAAGGGCAATCTTTAAAGATGCCATTTTAATGTCCTGAAGTCTGACAATCATTTCTGCCAACTAAAGTCTTCGGTATTACACAGGACATAGATTAAGAATGAATTAGGCTTTCTGAGGCAGTAAATGATGGTTTGTGCAGTGATTATCTCACAAGGTTCCAAATCCCAGATCGAACACTCTAGGCAGTATGATAGTGAAACATTAGACTGTAAGAGAAGTCTAGTCAAAACCTTTGCCAGTCCCAAAAGAGACGTCCATGTTAAAATATTTTTAAGTGAAGCTAAAATACTGCACCTTCCAAGTTCTGTTTTTCTGTGAGACATTTAATCATTAACTTTAAAAACCAGGATGCAAACAAAACTTGTAAGGAGAGTGCAGGGCTGCACATGATCATTTCCTGTTGGGCTTCACCAGCTACTTCTGTGATCCACGCTAAGCAAGAACCAGTAAGAAATGCCAAGAACTTTTCCACTATGCGGAATTCAAACCAGATTTTTAGTAATAAATACCAAAGCCAATGTAGCTGTCTTGGATTACACTGTTTTGTAACTTACTCTCTATGTTATTAAAAATAGATGCTTTTCTACTACCTGAGATTTCTGGTTTTACTACCTGAGATTTCTGGTTTTATACAATATCTATACCTATTTAAGTCTTTCTAAAAATTATGAATTTGGAACATTTGACTCCTCTGGAGGTAAAAAAGATTTTAATCTCATAATTAAATTTCAGTAAATTGAATATGTCTTTGAAGATTCATTTCATATGGAGGATTCTCCCTTTAGACTGCAATCTGCAATTTGCATTGTACAATTACTACTATATATACTATTACTACTATTATATATTATCCTGCTAAACAAGTAGGAGATATGTACATGGGACACACATCCTAATCCATGCTTTCAAATTTGTTTTGAACTCTTCCTGTTTTTTAACAAGAAAGAGCAATCATCTGAGAAGTGCCAAAATATTTCATTTCCTCTTGGATACAGTGCTATTATTATTATTTTTTTCTTTTCCTTTTTTTTCCCCCCCATCTGTGTTATAAGAAACTTTAAACTTTATAGCGTAAACCAAAACACCACTATTTTGTCATCAACAGTCCTGCAAAACTAAGGTGACTAATATATCAAAGGCATAGCTCCTCAGCCATTCCCTCCACTGCAGTCAAATGTTGCTTTAAAATCTGTCACTAAATTCTATCAGTGGTGTATGGGTCAAAGCATCAAAGAAACCTGAAGCAGTATGTCAGCACTCAAGCACCTATTTTGACCCAGTCTGGTACCGCTCTTGGAATGCTACTTCAAACCCAGCCTTTGGTTTTACACATATACAGTCTAAGGCTGCAACAGCTGCTAGTGTGAACAACACCATTAGTGGGTTTGAGTATTACAAACACTGTTTTTCCAGAATAACTTCTTTCATCTTCTGGATAGTGAACAATGAACTCTATCCCACATTACAGAGTATTCACCTTCAATAACTTGCATTATTTATGGGAGCAGGGCTACTCTGCAGCTACCTCCTGCAGCATGTTCCCTAAAACTTCAGAGTTGAGCACAAGGAAACATACAACTTTCAGCCAAAGCACTTGTAGATTTTAAAGGAAAACTAAAATGCAGAAAGCCCCCAAACAAACAGAAAAAGCCAGCTTGGGCTTGCAATGCTTTGAAAGTAAATACCAGCTTCCTACCACTAAAATAATAGGTTTCTTCTTTAATTTCATTTACTCCTTTCTGCTACTACTCAAGTGTCCAAAATTTCCCTTCTTGCCCTATTTTTGACTTTTTTCTACTCTCTCCATTGGTTTATTCTTTTACATCCATTCACAAGTAATTTTTTCCATTTTCCTAATATTCAAACTCCATCTGTTCATCTTTCATTTCTCCATACCCCTAGATTTGTACCAGCCTTTCCCTTTAAATTCTCCTTAAAGCTAGTGAGCATATTGGCTCAGTGCTGCTGCTGGAAAGAAGTTAAGAGAAATTAAGGAGCAAAATTAGCTGTTTAAGCATTCCTAAAAATGTTGAAATGCTGTGCTTGTTAAGATCTAAGTAATGCAAAGGTAAATGCAAAAGTCCCTTATTTACATAAACAGCAGGAAGAATGTATGAGCATTAACATGCAAAACATCTATCCATGAACTCCGATAGCTTACAATATTGCTTATCAACTGAAATTACAACCAGAAGAATGAAAAAAGATTTGAGACATAGAGATGGACTTCAGAAAACTCAATAAATTCCACTTGGAAAGTGGGCCATAGTCCTGTAACTTTTCTGCCTACTTAGTATTTCTCCTGCTCACTCAATTACATTCCAAGCTCCAAATTTTGGCTAAGACATTTGCATATCCTTTGTACTTCAAAGGCTGACTTGCTTATTAGCATAGCCTAGTTCCTGTTACTTGTATAAATACCTACAAACAGCAATCACATTGATCTGGCTGCACCTGATTTCCATTCACTGTATTGGGAATTCTTCAGATTCAAGCTCCCATGAAAATTCATATTTCGTTTGGTAGAATCAATTTTTGATTATGTGCTTCTACAGGGGAGGAAAAAAGAAGCTTTCATTATTAGAAGAAACTAATTTTGTTAGCTGAAAATTTTTGTGGGCTCAGTGGTAGTAAAATGTTGACATCAAAACAAATAAACTAAGATACAAAGTACTAAATACAAAGATTAGGAGAAGACAGAATTTGATATGATTTTCAAACAGTTTGAAAAAAGACTGTACAAAGAATTTTACCTAAAGATTGTGTGATTTTGAAAGAACTAATTTTATATATTTGAAAGTGTATTAAGTTTACTTCATGTTGCCAGGGGCTTTTCGCAAGTCAAATAAAACTGATAAAGTATAATCTATGGTATGCAGGTCAGGTAAAGTGCATACACAGGCCTGCTCAGCTCTGACTCACAACAATATTTAAGGCCCCAGAAATAAACTCCAGGTGAGTCTTGTGGCCACTGAGAAGCTGCTGAATCAGACCTTTTAAAACATTCTTTAACAAAACACAGTGAGGATTTTATGAGGATTCTTCCTCCTTGATCTATTCAGTCTACAGCCACTCCTTCCTCTCCCTTGGCAAGGAATCTTTTTTCTGAGAAATTAAAGTTTTGGTCTTTTTTCCTGAAAGAGCATGTACTAAATGCTTTCTGATGGCATCACCATTTCCTGCCACTGACCATAAAAAATTCTCCTGCAGGATGGTCATAACACTTCATGTTGGCAAATAGGACAGAAAAAGAGCTAGAACATTTTCTCTTGGGGTGGGGGGAAGAGGATGAAATTAATTTTCTGGGGTTTCAGATTCTCCCCTATGACATACATTTACATACATTTTGGGAATCCTAGAACTTCTCTGGAACTGGCACCTAGTCAAGGCTTACTCAGGGTTATCATTCAACAACAATTCATTGACTCTGCCCACCTCTAACAGGAGAGCACTAAGGATGCTGGACAGATGTGCCAAGGCCTATGCCATCTACAAGGGCTCAGTACTTCCTCAGCATCCCAGTTTTCTCACCCTATTCTGACCAGCTGTGGCCACAGAAAGCCATTCAGATGAGGTTCAGCCACTTCTCGGCAATGCACTCAACAAAGCCTGGGCAGATTTGGGTGTTTTGAAACGTGTGCTTTCTACTGGCTTCTAGCTAGAAAACAATGTACAATTATTCATTAATTTTAATACCATAAACCATATATCCCATGTCAAAACAAGAACAAAGAGAAAGTTCTGATTTCTTCATAGCTTCTACTGAGCATGCCGTCACCACCAGCATCGTTACAGAAACAAATAGCGCATACTTTTGGAAATGCATTGACAAGCATCTCTTTAATCTGAGCTCCACACTCAAGATGACTAATGGCAATATGCCCAACATGTTTGTGTGCTAAGCCAATAAATGAGCCTGTCAACTCTGCATTTTATTCTGTACCATAGTCCCCCTGTGCCCTGGCTTAAAGTAATTTATTACTAATCAACTGAGAAGACACAGCAAAGAGGAAAAAGAAATAAACTCCAAGTGTTCAGAAATTAGCATATACATTGCTTGAATGGCACCACCTTTCCTGCTAATCCTACTATAGGTTTTAACAGGAAAAAAGCCTTGTCTGACATATGTTCATTATCAAAGAAAAATAAAAACAAACAAAAAGCCAAACCTCTTTGCTTTCTGAAGTGCAATGCAACACCTTATCATTCCTTTGCATTTTTTGAGCCCTGGTTTAACTTGCTGGTTTAATTTAAGTTTTTTATTCTTACATCAATTTTTATATGTCAAATATTTCCTGTAGCATATACATGAGCTTAGTGCTGTAAGAGAGGAAATGATCTACGTATGGTGTAAATGATACTTGAAAGACAATAAATGACTTAAAATCCAAATAACAAGAACTAACAAAAGTACTGATGGATATATATATATATTTGGTTTTCTGCTTTTGTGATATATCAATTACATTAAATGGGATTTTTTTCCTACACGAGGGCAAAGCTGCTTTTAGCAAACAGAAGTGTGCAGTTCTTCACTTGACATCACTTATTCTGGAAACTAGCAAAAATATACTTAGCAAATGAATTATTTGTTCTTTGGCTGGTTTGTTGCTAACAGCAACATATGCAAACAGACCACAAACTCCGATCACTCTTAAGGTGTGTGAATTCTTGACATATTAGTATTTCCTACCTTGTAATTTAGTCATCAGTGCCTGTTAGTCAACTTCTAATTTATTAAGGACATGTTTACAAAAAGATACATTCCACAGAAAATTCACATCAAAAAGTTAATCTGTCAAAATGAATAATGTAGAAATAGGTGATAGAGCTATCACATACTCATCACACATATCAGGGGGAAGATTGTGTTCAGCTTCATTTTGAAGAGAAATGCACTACAGATTTTGCTAGTACACCACCAGATGCTCCAATGTCTTTTAATGGAATTAAGTGGAATAAATTTCTTGAAAAACAGTTTCATATATGCTGAACCAAGCATTCCAGAAACACTGCATTTCCTAAGAAGTTAGTGAGCTTTTTTGCCCTCAAATAAATAATCCAACAAGTCAGAAAGTTTTCTTTATAAATTTATTCCATATATAATAAACAGAATGCTGTATTTGTAAACAGCATTTTTAAGTTCACAGGCTACCTTTCCAACCCCTTTGTCTTGGGAAGCCCTATTTATATACCTGAATTAACAAAACTGAATTTGGATTTTTAATTCCTCCTGCAGCTCCAACACTCATTTCCCACAGAAACTGGTCATAACATTAATCAATTACATACTTGTGGAGGAATGGCCAGAAAGTTGTTTGGTGGAGAAGGACCTGGGGGTGCTGATTAACAGGCACTGAATATGAGCCAGCTTGTGCCCAGGCAGCCGAGGCCAACAGCATCCCAGCCTGTATCAGCAGTAGTGTGGTAGCAGGATGAGGCCAGTGATCATCCCCCTGTACTGAGCGCTGGTGAGACTGCACCTCAAATCCTGTGTTCAGTTCTGGGCCTCTCACTACAAGAAAGACATTGAGGTGCTGGAGCAGGTCCAGAGAAGGGCAGTGAAGCTGGTGAAGGGTCTGGAGAATAAGTAAAATGAGGAACTGGGGTTGTTTAGTGTGGAGAAAAGGAGGTTTGGGAGGACCTTATTGCTCTCTACAACTATCTGAAAGGAGGATGGAGAGAAGAGGTGGCTGGTCACTTCTCCCAGGTAACACGTGATAGGACAAGAGGTAATGGCCTCAAGCTGCACCAGGGGAGGTTTAGACTGGATGTTTGGAAAAATTTCTTCAAAGAGAGGGCACTCAGGCATTGGAACAGGCTGTCCAGAGAAGTTGTGGAATCACCGTCCCTGGAAGTGCTCACAAACCATGCAAATGAAGCCCTCAGTGGTATGCTTTAGTGGTGGACTTTGGAGTTCTGGGATAAAGGCTGGACTGATGATTTTAAAGGTCTTTCCAACCTAGTTGATTCGATGAGTCTATGTCCCTCAGTGACTGAGAAAAGCAAGTGTAATGCTACAGACCTCACAGATTTTGTAGGTCAGTTAAAATGTTATATTTGCAAAAGCTTTGCTAGCTTTGCTAAATACATGTGAAAAATAGTACTATATATATTGTTGTCCTGGGTTTAGCAGTAGCAGTCAATTTTTCTCCTTCTTAGTAACTGATGTAGCTTAGTAGCTTAGTTTTTATGTTTTGACTCTCCCTGGGAACATAGCTGATAATACCAATGTTTTTAGTTGTCGCTAAGTAATGTTTATTCTGATGAAGGACTTTCTGAGTCTCATGCTCTGCCAGGGAGGAGGGGATGCCAGGGGGAAGCAGAGACAAGACACCTGACCCAAGCTAACCAAAGAGGTACTCCATACTACAGCATGTCATGCCCGGGGAGGTAATGGGGAGTTACCCTGGAAGGACACTTCACTTCCCAGTCGGGCTCATTTTCGGCAGGTGGTATCGTACTCTCTTCCCTTGTTATTTCCTTATCATTATTATTATTGGTGGTAGCAGGAGTGGTTTGTGTTATACCTTAGTTACTGGACTGTTCTTATCTCAACCAGTGGGAGTTGCATTCCTTTGATTCTCCTCCCCATCCCTCCCGGAACTGGGGAAGAAGGAAGGGGGAGGGGGGGGGGGGAAGAAGGGGAGGGAGTAGAAACGGGGTTTAAACCATGACAATTGTTAATTTGTAATGATGTTTAAATGCCACTGGGCACATAAAAGATTATTTTTGATGTCAGACCCTATTCTCAGTACCCATCCTGGACAGAAGTTTGAGTGCTACGTATTCTAGGCAGCTGACTCAACCACCACAACTGCTGTCTGCAGAGATCCTGGCAACCCTTCCAGTCCCTGCTTCCCTCTGTCACAGAGGTTTTGGCTAAATATACATGCACACATTTATCCACTCTTCAAACACTTCCTCTTCAGTTCAGTGCTTCACTTCACACAAGGAAATGTTTCCAGTTACATCCCCCTCTGTGAACCTGACCAGCCTTTACCACTTCAAGAGTCTTTCAACCTAAAAAGAAACTATAGGAACAACTTCAATTTCTGTTATTAGCAGTTTTCGTAAGCTTTAAACCATACCCTAGCTTATTTCTTAAAACCACATGTAAAATTAGAATAAGACAGACTCAGTCTAAAACTACACTCCACCTACATAATTCAAGTACTACATTTGATTGAGCTATGTTTAGGTCTGCCTGCTTTTCACGTTAAACACATTTTCCACTACAAGTGTGTTCTCACCAGCCCTCCTGAAGACTTCCTTTATGTAATCTGTGAAGCATGACTTCTACAGCCCCACTTTCTCCTGATCAATGGGTCATAGTTCACATATCCTGCTGCAAATGAGGCCTTTATCTCAAAGCTCCTGCTCCTTGCTCTCTTCTGGGCTTCCTCCATAGGAGACTGACACCATTACACAGAATCCTAAGGGTTGGAAGGGACCTCGAAAGATCATCTAGTCCAACCCCCCTGCTAGAGCAGGGTAACCTAGATTACATCACACAGGAACTTGTCCAGGCAGGCCTTAAATATCTCCAACGTAGGAGACTCCACAACCCCCCTGGGCAACCTGTTCCAGTGCTCTGTCACTCTCACAGTCTGCATCTGCACTTCAAGGTTGGAAAGCAGGAAAAGAGTCAAGAACAGGTAAGTTTGAGAACTTCTGACATACAAGATGTATCAGCTTGAACAGGCACTAATAAAAGAAGGTCATATAACCTGCAAATATCGCCTTAGCATTTTTCAAAAATATTCCTCTCCAGTTCTGTTTCTAACGTGACATATCAGACATGAAAGAAACTTCCCTACATTACAGAATACATTGCATCATGCTAAAATAACCTCAATGCAGTCAGAAAATTTCTTCCTGGAGTAATGACCCAATTATAGGAAAGAAATGTAAACACCAACTTTCCCTCCTATGCCACTTTGTTTCTGAGAAGAGCAAATGCTGAAAACACGTATCTCAAAGACAAGTTCACAGATAAATTCAAAGACATATAAATTTCACAACCTAACAAATATTCACCAATTTAAATGGTGACAATGAAATGACTTTCTATTCTCTTTACTTTTGGGTTTTGAATGCTATGGTACATGCAGAATTTGGCAGATATAGCCACATAAGAGGCTTATCTACATATAAGGGTAGTCCTCTTAGCTAGACCCCTAGGTCTTTGGCAAGATTAGATGAATAGTTTAGAAATGAGGTCTGGCACTCCACAGCAATGCTCTCCCATTTGTAAATAGTGGGGAGAACTCAGGCACTTCTTGAACATACCTTGTCCAGATAAAACTCCACTGGAACCAACAGTGGTTCATGCCAATACCCATAGGTAAGGAAACTAACTGTTTCCGAAGTGAAGACCTTTCCATTCTACATTCTGCTACACCATCGCAGCCCCTCAATAACCTCAGAGCATGGGACTGGCATAGAATGTGAGACAAAGAGCTCAAAAAAGAGGTCACTTTTGCAGGGCCCTCCCAGCAGCAGACAGAAAGCCTTGTAAAGAGTCCATTTCACACCAAATGAACTCACAGTCTGTAACAACCTTGAAAGATTCCTAGGAGCAAGCTACACTAAACTGCTCTGAAGGCATTTGGTCTTGCTACTTTTAAGTCATGGGAAAACTTAGCCATTCATTGTGGTTTTAAGAAAGAGGAAATTGGTTTTCAATACTAGAATAATTGCTTGCTAGCTAACAGTACATATCTCATAGCAAAATGTGAAGTTTGAATCCTGTTTTCTGATGTTTCTGCTCAACCCTCAAGCTCAGACCAGTTAAAGGCATATATGCTTTTGGCGTAGCTGCTCTTTCCCTACACCATTTCTACAAAGACTCAGTCAATACATCTGATCCAGAAACCTCAGAAGAAAAGAACCTGTCTGTGATTCATTTATGGATAATGTATGGATTGGAAAAGAAAGTATTTTGGAAACATGCAAATACTTAATCATATGAAATGCGTATATTGAGCAGTAGTGCTGAGAAGTAGGTTTATTCCTGGAGCCGTTAAGATTCCAGAGCTCAGTGATACTGAATGCTGTGGTCCCAGTTAGTAACAGTACTTACACACAAGCTTTGTAGTAAGTACCAGTGTAATCCACTGAAGTTTATGACAAGCATGTTGCCTCAAACAAGCAAAACTTGTGTTGACTACAATAGGAGTTCTGTCTGTGACATGGAGAGGAAAGGCTACCTCAAAATAAAAAAACACAACCCAGTATGTGAGGGTAATACGGGGGCTGAATGCATAATCTTTCCTATTCAGATAAACCTTATTTGCCTGTTAAGGAAATTCTGTCCCACTTTTTAAGGTGTTTTCAGTCTGGTGCATATAATAAAGTTAATACTCCATCCATAAGATTTCAGGAGATGAGCTGTAGAGCATTTAATTCTATTATAGTTTTATCAAAAGAAGCTCCTTTTATTCAGTTAAGGATCAGGAAAAACAGCACTTCTAATCCAATGATGTTAATTTTAGTAATGGAGACCTAATTTAATTTTAGACATGTACATAAAAGGATACTAAAAAATGAGACATATCAGTGAAGGTGTTGTTACAAGTACTTTAAACAACTGTCTGTTTTCTCTTATCTGTCTTTAAGCGCTGTGTGAAAATGTCTTCACTAAAACTGGTTCCTTCAAAAGCAAGCAAATTGTGTAAAAATACAATAAAGCTCATAGAGACATACTAATGATCCACACTCATGCTCATAATTTCAAAGAATATAAGAGGCAATTAACTCATATTAAATTCTTAGAAGTGATTAGTTTCAAAATAAGAGGAAAAACATAAGGCTGTCTATGAGATGAAATCCAGTGGCCATTTTCTTTTTCTACATCTCCTACTTGCAAGAGACCTCCCACTGCCATCCCAAGTTAACAGAATTTCTTATGGAAATAAGGCTCCCACATACACACCAGAGAAAATTCTTGCCAGCAGCTTGTAAGACACCATCAGACACAGAACGACAGCACTAGAGCTATTACTGATGGTGACCCAGCATCACAACTCTTGCACTTGCTGGTCATTGTACCAGGCCTGCATGAGTTGCTGCTTGAGACTGTATAAGCTGTACAATTACTTTTCTCATCTAATGGCCAGGGCAAACAGAGGGACTGTGGTTTGAAGAAGGTATTCCCATCTCTTCAAACACTCCTGGACTTGTCATCCTGTGCAATAACATGTAGGCATAGTGAGGGTCAGAGGAAGGCTAGTGATACATCACTCTGGTTGCTATATCACTTGTATTCATCAAACATGCTAATGTGCTAAGAATGTACTAATTACTGCTTTTCCAAGACAATTCTTCCTATTAATGTCTTCGGTTTGCACAGTGGTCACTAGCAGCAGCAGCTGCCAAAACAGCAGCTGTAACAGGCATGAGTAGTTTCCCTGTGAATTTTCAGGCTACCTATACCTGTTTTCTGCATTTATCTGAAAACCTGTACCATTTCACTGTCAAATGCTGCCTATTTGGTACATCCAAAATATCCTAACAAATTACTTATGTCCTGCATCAAGACATTCTGTATCATGAAGATTATGTTAATAAGCACCTTCAGTACCCAACCAATTTCTAAGTATGGTCAACCAGTAATTTATCAGTAGGAATTCTTTTTCTATGACTAAAATCAAGAATTTATTTTTTCTTTTTAATCAGAGCAGATAACACAAAATTGGGTCTATTTTCTATCACAGCATTGCTCAAAGATAAAGCCAGGAGCAAGAAAAGAGAAACCTGGCTCTCAAATAAAACAACATCCTACTAAACACATGTATTTCAGATATATGTATTCATATATACTACTTCAGAGCACTCACATAAAGGAAGAAATTTACTCTTAGAATTCATACTGCAATATACAATCCAAGTCTGCAATGCATACTACAAAGCCAACCCAAGCATGACTCAAACTTGTTTCAAAAGCATTTTGATTCTTTTGATAATCAGTAAGAGGGAAACAAGCAACTGGTGATACAATTAATTGTTCGTGTGTCAGATTTTAATTTTGATACTCTGATGTAAAATCATCTACTTTGAGTATTTTTGAAATGTGTGGAAAAGAAAGACAGACTTTCAGCTCCCCTTAACTGCTGCTGTTGAATGATTTTACCCTTTTTTGCAAGCCTCCATTTACTCAAGCTTACTCCCCACAGTCAATAGTGACTAATAAGGAAGGCCTAATGAGCTTAATTCCCTCTTTCTTTTGTGCTTTTAAACAAACAAAAGACCATGCTTTCTTCCTTCTTTTCAACAGCAGAAAAGAAGGGGAGCCCTGGCAGCCCAGGACCAGGGTAAGGACAGATGACAGAGTGGCAGATGGAATCCTAATCCCTAGCAACCTTCTCCCACCCCAGTTCCCTTCCCCTCCCAAATTCTCCATCCCTTTCCTATTAAGGTCTGCTAAAACTGACAACCTGTCTCCAACATCTCCTCCCTTCCCATCCACAAAGGCCGGGTCTGGGACCTCAAGAGAAGACAGGGGAGGCAGAAGGACAGTGCAGGTGAACACTACAATTTCAAGCAGAAGGGAGAGAGGAGAAAAGGCATCCTGGCAAGAGGGATAAAGTGGAAAATGAAGAGTAGGACAGGGAGGCGAGAATGGATGCTTACTAATTTCTGAGCAGACCAGGAGATGAATGAGATTTCTGGCAGAGTAGCACAGCAGAAATGTACCTAACAGCAAAGTTGTTCAAATTATTTGGAGACTAGAAACAACTTTGTGTACAGTTAAGAAACAAACATTTTTGACTAAGTGATAAAGGGTAAGTGGCAGCAAAATTACTTCCAGCCCTACCCATCAAACCTTTTATACCAAAGCACAGACTTGTATCTATTATGCTTAACACCTTTTTGTAATACTGTAAGAAATTTGTCAGAAACACACAGCCTTGGCAAGGATGGGGAACAATTTCTGCAACTTCATCTCACACAAACATCTTTTCAAACAGCCCTAATTTACATAGAAATTTGTTAATGAACATAAGGAATAATAGGAGGGAATAGCCAGAAAGCAAGTCCACTCCCCCTCTGTGAGCCATGGCTTCACTCCGTTTGTGTCTGTCCATACACCAGGCCTCATTTTCATCTAAAATTGGTGTCATGCTGCAAAATGTAGTCATTCTTTTTAAGAACTGTGATTATTGCTGTGCTCACATGCAGCAAAGCACCATCTGGCCTGTTCACAATGCAGGCACAATGCAGGAAGAGTGAGAGCTGATGTAAATGATTTTCCAGTAATGCTGAATTCCTCCATAAAAAAAACAAGGACACTTGGATTTCAATAATTACTCACAGAATCAAGCACTCTCAGATTTAAATGAATACTCAAGATTTTTTGCACAAACCCTACTATCTTCTGTTACATACCAGTCAATATTTCAGGGACCTGAAGAATCACTGAATATTAGAGTTTGAGTCTGTCTGGATACATGTGCAAAATTTCTGGAGGAATACTGGCATTCCCCTAGGCATACTTAGGTTACAAACATCTATTCCTATTCTTTTAGTTGGAGGAACCTATGGATTATTCAAACACATAGGAAATAATGCTCATGCATATGATCCTCCCAGTAAAAAATCATACAGCTAGTAAGTGCTTACCATTTTTTGCAACTATTAGCACTTAATAATAATTACAACTATTAACATTTAATAATGTTGAAGTTACTATTTCAGCTATGCCTCCATGAACAGTGATAATAACATTTAAAATAAAGAGCCCCCTACAGTCACAGAATGCATTATTGAGCATATACTGAATTAAGCTGGTCACACTGATAGTGGTTCCTTCTCTCTCCTTCGGAAATATGAGAGATCAATAGTGATGTGGTAACATAGGCAAAGGTACACTGAGAAGCAGTAGTCTGGATACAGTGGCAAGCTTTATACTAGAGTTCAGGCATGGATCAAGCAACTGTTCTGGCAGCAAGAGCAACCCAAGGTGCTAGCAAAGGTGATAACTCCGAAAACCAGCTGCCACTGCATTAGCAGAAATCTCACAGAATTATTTGTTCCAAAGACGTTGTCAACTCTTGCATTGCAACTTGATGAAAAAAAAATTAAAAACACTGCTCTTGGCAAAGCCTGATGAGTTCCCAACCAAAATCAAGAGAGAGAGAGAGAGAGAGAGAGATACTTAGTGGATTTTGGATTTGTCCCAGATAAAAATGCAGAAGTACTTGGGAACAAAGTTTCAGTTTCAGGCCAAACCTGATTATTATGCTTAGCAGAAAGCAAGTGGCAATTCACTTACCAAGCTGCCACATTTTAACATTTTGTTACAAAGAATTAAACTTGCAAATTTCAGCATAACTTCTCTGTACATCTGAAAAACAAAACAGTAAGGACCACCAACCGTAGCAAGTGTGCTTTATCTATGAAAATTTGCGTTCAGACATGGATTCAGCTCACCCTGAGCCATCTGACGCTGCTACAAAATCATTGAATACAGCTTTTAAAGAAATGAGTACTGTCTTTCACAGAGTGATGAACTCTCACATCAAATACCAGGGAATATGGACGAGACCCCAGCTGTTAAAAAGCCAGAACTTGAGGCTCATGGGGGAGAAAAAAAAGCAGAGAGGGACCCTGGGAGTTCTGGCTGTGCCATCTTTTCTTTGTCCACAGAGAAAACACAGCTAATGACTATTAAATCACAGCACATGCCAAGGTACTCCAAAAGATCTCATTTGATTGGGAAAAAAGCTCAGCATAAAACTCAGAACAAGTACAGCAAGGAACAGACTGGGGAAATGAAAAGGAAATTTAAAAAGATAGCATATTATTTGTTCCAGAAGCACAGCATAAGATGTTGGATACAGCAGGCATGTCTACCATTGTTCAGATGATGTCTTTGTTATGAAAGTAATGTGAGTTTTTGTGTAGAATATAATATACAACCAGGACAGATAACTGAATTCCACATCACCCAGCTGACTTGTCTGCAAGTGGCAGTAATATAAAAATTAGGCTTGTACAGATTGTTTCCAAACACTTCAACAAATATTTACACATATTAGAATGCATCTATTAAGTTTATGAAGATATACTGAAGGCTAGTAAAGTTATTCTAAAACAATTTAAAAATGCTAAGAAAATAGTACTTCTGGAACAACAGCAACAGATCTGCTAAATGTCAGTGCATAATAGTGACGGGGTACAGTTGCTCACAGTTGCAGCAAGAAGGCAGGCAGTGCAAGCAGTCTGAAGGATGATTTACAAGCGTTCTCTGTTATAACCATAAAAGGAGGAGAGGAAATCTGATGGCCAGAAATAGAACCACTGTAGATTAACCAGGGGAAAAAAAAATGCTAGAGAAGTACAAGATAAAGGAAATGGTTAATAAAAAGATGGGCAAGCAAAAACAAGGCCAAAGAACTGAATATCAAAATAACAGGCAGGGATACTGTGCAAAAAATTCTCTGTAAAAGATGGTGGCAGGCATGAACTGACTGGTGAGATCAAGGAAAGCCCAAATTACTGTCCTAGCGCTAAATGACCCTCTGTGAAGGAAGGACCAAGTTATTGAATCTTGTAGTCTTGGTCTGCAGATTAAAGTCAATGTTACCTATGTACCTTTTGGATAGGGTAACTAAATCAATCTACGTCTTAACGGTGCTTTGAACACTGCATGTGAAACCCTGGTTCTGCTCAAGCCAATGGAAATTTTAACACTGACTTCAACAGCACCAGGATTTTATCCAAAATTTGCTATAAAATGTTGGCTGTTATTATTTAAAAGGACTTTAAAGGTTTTATACTCAGTTACTTCCCAGACCAAATTTGCTCAGACTGTAAATCAGGAAACAAGCAGGGATGTGGAAATCCCACTCCCTTTTTCCTGCCTTGAGCAAAGAATCAGGACTTGGCCCAAACTGACACTTTCACTTTCTGTGTTAACAGAGAAGCACCAATTTCATTGTTATGGAGCCAAGATGATTCTTCATGTTAGCACTAATAGAAAACTGCAAAGAATTATCTATGAAAAATATACATAGGACTTGAAGGCTTTCAGACATAAAAAGTTGGCATTACTATATTGCAATTTTTCCTAGAATGGCTATTCTCCAATATCAGCCACAGAGAATTCATTATAGACACATAAAGGAGAGGGAATTAAATTCCCCCCCC